>CACRXP010000996.1:0-24251 GCA_902702965.1 Spirometra erinaceieuropaei
GAGCAGAAAAGGCGCGCTTAAACACGCCCATCCATTAGTTTTTTTTCAGCGGGACTTTTTACCCGCGGAACGAGAAAAATGGAGGGGGCTCAAATTGGAAGTCCTCAGGCGGTCGAGTCCGGGCGAGACAAATCTCAGAATAGTGGACGGAAAAATTATACGCTTCCAGAGGCCCATAACTTTGACAGCTTAGGAGTTATGGAAAGCAGTTCATCCCGGTCAGCTCCGACCGGCTTTTGCATTCAATCCCAAGAAATGGATAAACGCCAGTATGCCGGAGTTGCTCGTGCCAAATTAAGATTTTTGTATACCAATGCTCAAAGTCTCGTTTCGAAAATCGACCAACTCAAAGCGATAGTACCGGAACGAATCACCGAGGTCATCACCATAACGGAAAGTTGGCTTAATGCCGAAATCAAGGATGCTGAGATTTTGATACCGGGTTATCAGCTATTTCGAAGAGACCGTCAAAATAGGCAGGGCGGAGGGGTAGTCGTGTATGTAAGGGAAGGAATTTCAGCAGTTGAAAGAGCCCAAACCCTCTCCCTTGAATATGAATCCGTCTGGATAAAGATAAAGAAGAGCAACGCACAAAATCTAGAATTTCTGGCGATTTACGGACACCAAATCTTCTGAGTGCAGCTGATGAGTCGCTCCTTGGTTTAGTCAAGGACGTAGCTTGCCACCAAGAGGTACTTATTGCTGGGGATTTCAACGCACCTGCAATAGAGTGGGAAACTATGGCAGTTAACGGTGGACCAGTCTCTTTCAGCAATAAGCTACTGGATCTCACACTCGATCTCCCTCTGGCGCAACATGTGCAGCTACCAACAAGATTTCCAGAGAACCAGAGAGCAAATTGTCTAGACCTAGTTTTCACTAAAGACTTCTCTAATATCGACGAAGTGTATTCCAATGCACATCTCGGGAAAAGTGACCATACTACGCTACTATGGGATTACTTGCTCTTATCTAAACGCCAAAGAAGAACAGAGGGCCAACCTAATATATGGAAGGCAGATTTTAATATGATGAAGAACGAATTGCTGTCCGTGAATTGGGACCAAATACTCAGAAGAGATCCGGAGGACGAGTGGATATATTCTAAGACGATTTCTCTCGATCTGATTAGGCGCTGCTATCCATTTAAAGTACAAAAAACAACTAGTCAACCTGCTTGGTTAACTAGGGACCTAAATAGGCAGCTACGGAAGAAAAGCAAAAGATGGAAAATATTCAGGGAAACTGCGTCACCAGCGCATTTCGAAAAATTTCGTCGTCAACGAAATGCCGTCAGAAAATGTATTCGTCAGGCACGGAAGGAGTATGAATCCAAAATTATACGACAGGCTGAACAGAAACCTTAGATTGTATTTCACTATCTTAACAGTAGACTTAAAAATAAGGACCCGCTCGCGGTGCTGAAGGATGGTAATGGTGTAAAGATCACTGAGAACAGCGAGAAATCCGAACACTTAGGACAGTATTTTGCCTCGGTTTTTACTAGAGAAACAGAGTTTCGCAGTCGCAGTGCTAACAATTCTGTTGAGACTGCTGATCGCGTGCTTGACTCCATACTCTTCCCGTCAGCAGTCGTGGAAAGGGAGCTGAAAAATCTCAAGGAAACAAAGTCCTCGGGTCCGGGCAATATACCGGCCAAATTCTTGAAGGAACTGGCGAATGAACTTTCCAAACCACTGGCGCACATTTTCCGCTCGTCATTCGAATTAGGGAGGTTGCCATCGGAATGGAAGACAGCAAACATCTTTCCGATATACAAGGGTGGGGCTCGCACTAATGCTAACACTTACGGGCCTGTTATTCTAACCTGCATCTGCTGTAAAATAAAGGAGTCCATAGTTAAGAAAGCAACTATGGAGTTCCTGGAGCAGGGCCATTTAATCTCAGACCTGCAGCACGGCTTTAGACAGAACCGCTCGTGTCTTTCCAGTTTATTGCTCTCGACGGAGCAGTGGACTCGCGCACTGGACGAGGATGGGAGGGTTGATGTCATATACACAGACTTTAAGAAGGCGTTCGACAGCGTCCCACACAAACGGCTAATTTACAAACTTTCTGAAATTGGGATAAGAGGAACGCTGCTGACATGGATAACAGATTTTCTTACCGGGAGATCGCAAACCGTGTGCATTGAGGCCTCAAGATCAACTCCTACTACCGTTCTAAGTGGTGTATCCCAGGGCTCCGTCTTAGGGTCGTTGCTATTCCTAGTTTATATTAACGACTGCGTCGACGACCTGGGATGCAGCGCCATCATGTTTACTGACGATGTTAAGCTGTGGAGGCCCATCAGATCTGACGCAGACAGGTACGCGCTTCAAGACAGTCTCAACCGCCTGAACAGTTGGTCAGCTCGCTGGCTCCTTAATTTTAATGTGGCAAATGTGTGGTGTTGAGACTCCGCACCAGACGGACCAGTAAGGAGGACGATTCCTTTCAATACGTCCTTGGTGGTCAGCCCCTTTCAAATGTTGTGGAACAGAAAGACCTTGGCGTCCTAATGACCTCCTCGCTGAAACCATCATCACAGTGTCAAAGGGCAGCCAAAAGTGCGATAAGGGTGTTATTTGCGCTGAGGTGAGGATTTGTGCAGATCGACAAGGAGCTGTTCGGAAAAACCTATGGGGCATTCGTCCGGTCTCACTTAGAGTATGCAGTCCAGGCCTGGCGACCGTGGTTGAAGAAATATTATCAACGACCAGAAAGAGTTCAGGCGATGGCTACGAAGATGGTCAAGAATC
Source organism: Spirometra erinaceieuropaei (assembly GCA_902702965.1). Lineage (NCBI taxonomy): Eukaryota > Metazoa > Platyhelminthes > Cestoda > Diphyllobothriidea > Diphyllobothriidae > Spirometra > Spirometra erinaceieuropaei. Next base: position 2,763 of record CACRXP010000996.1, read on the forward strand.
TTCATCATTTGCCTTACGAAACCAGGCTGACCGAACTAAATCTGTTTTCTCTAAATTACAGGCAACTGCGCGGCGATCTCATTCAAACCTACAGGATTGTCAGAAGCCGTGAGTGTGCTCTAGACTTTGATGAATTCTTTGAATTGGCCCGGACTGACCGTCTGCGTTGTCATCCGTTCAAACTGCAAAGCAAGCGGGCTCATTCGGACGTCCGACGGAACGCCTTGTCTCACAGGGTCATCGGGGCATGGAATGGACTCCCTGATGCCGTCGTTCTTTCCGAAAGTGTCAAATCCTTTAAGTGCAGACTAGACGCGCATTTGTTGACAACCTACTGTGCATATAATAATGATTGTTTTAGAGGCGGCAGTTTGCGCCTAGCAAACACTTACCGCTAACTTCTTAACTTGTCGCATTTGCTGATGTAATTGATGACTTTATTTCTGTTTATCAACAGGAATAGGGAGTTAAAGGGCGAAAGCCTCATTTCCTTAATAAACTGAGTTAAACTGACTGACTTAAACGATTGCAGAGTAGAATCTGGCGACGAAGAAAGCGCGGGCGTACGCAGAAACAATGATGATAGGTACTGCGACTTTCTATATGCTATCTTCTTTATGAAATGTGACTTCTCGTCTTATTTTGAAATTGGATGCCAGTAAAACCTATATAAACTGCGACTAAGACGAATTTAAAATACCGATAAGATGGCACGCGCTTACCAGATTCTAAAGATGAAATATCAAACTGTAAAATCACTGTTGTGTATAAACAGGGGTTTACTAGATCACAAACAGGATTTACAATCGTTTAGTAACCAAATGTGCTCGACAAGCAGATGGTTTAAGACTGGCTCGCTGGCGAGGGTTTGTAAGCCTAAAATGATCATCTCGCTTATATCTTTATAGATGACGTGTTAATGCCCGCGAGTGGTGCACATGAGACTCTGGAACATAAAGAGCCTAGACTACCCGGTAACCGATCGACGGGCGCCACACCTCCATAGATAGTATGCCCAATTAAAACGCACATGACAATGAGACTAAAATTCAGCGATTAGAACAGTAAACGTGTTGTCTAAATGACGGAATGAATTAAGGAACGAAAACTATGCGACCCATAATACCCAGGTTGCTTATGACTGGTCGATGAGGTCTCGCTAGTCAGGAAAGAGAGAGAGAGAGGAATGCTTTATTTTGAAAATAACATTCAAAACTTTCAGCAAAAACGGTTCTCGAGTACACAGTGATTACCATAAAGATTAACAGGTATGGGACAGGTGGACATAATTATATATGAAGAAAAAAGGACTTTAAGGTGTAAGATCAAGTTTTAGCTTTTGTTTTTCAGCATCTTTGCAGGTGAGATACCGGGCTATAAATGACAGTATGGAATTTTGATAAACCGAAGTGCGACAAGGGATGTAGCGGAAGCATCGACGCATGGGGCGTAAGGATTTCGCAGCCATTAACTCATTATGAAGGGGATGGACGGTGTCATTCAGAATTCGGTCAGCAAATTGCTCCACCGTACTGAAGTGTCGCTGCACGATAATATCAACTAAAATATGATAGGAAACACCAGCAGCAGAGGCGAGCATTCAAATGACACGCTTAAAAATGATTAGATCTTTTTAAGTAAAGCTGGAAAAATAACTGGAGAACAATAAAGAATGAGTGGAAGAATACAGCCATCTATGAATCGCCAGATTAAGGACTGGGGTGTATGGTATGGACGTAGGCGTCGAATGTAATAAACAAGTTTTTGAATTTTTGTTAAAAGGGTTTCCATATGAAGAGAGAAAGAGGGATTTGAGGACAAAGTAACACCTAGGTACCGGAAAGAGGATACCTCATTGGGAAGAATATCCAGATGTTCCGGAATGGGAGAGGGTCGCAATAGAAATACACACTGTACTAATTTCTGATTGTTGAGTAGGAGTCCATTATTCGACGACCATGCGGAGACGTGATCTAAGCCATACTTTAAAGACTGTAGGTGAGTCAGGTTTTTGAGTGAGTGGCCTACGATCATGTCATCGGTATACTTAACATACAGGCAGTCGTTTGGCGATCTCAAATCATCAGTATGTAGAGATAAAAGATGAGGGGATAAGATTGAACCTTGTAGAACTCCACAATTATTTGGAAGAATAGAAGATTTTCTCTTTCCCAACTGGACAAACTGTGTGCGGAAGGAAAAATATTCGTTAAGCCAAGAAACAGCCCAGCTCGGAGCGTCACACGAAGCTGCTTTGGTCAGTAGGAGTTGGCGCGGAATAGTATTGAAGGCAGATGAATAGTCGAGAAAAACACATGCATATGCACGGCATCCCTTGTCTAAGTCTCTCAAAGCTGAATGGACAACTTAAGTAACAGCATCCAAGGTGCTACGCTTTGCCTTGTATGCAAATTGTAGAGGATCAGAAAAATTGACGGAGGAGTACTTAAGGGAATCTAATGCAACTCGTTCAGTAAGTTTCAGGAGTACAGAAGAGCAGGCAATAGGACGGAAAGATTTAGGAGCAAAATTTAAAGATTTTTTAGGGATTGGAGTAATTCTTACTGTACGCCAGGCGTCAGGAATCTTGGACTCTATGAAGGATAGATTAATAAGGTGGGTCAAGACGGGAGCTATCTGCGAACAGCAAGACTTAATGAAAAAAGGATAGACACCATCCGTCCCAGCCGCCGTTGACCCGCGAACCTTTTTGAGATGTTGTTCCACTGTTGTCACAGTCACAGGAGTAAAGTCGCATGGTGGTAGGTAAATTTCGTTTAGGCGAGAATAAGAGTCGCTAGAAGTACAGATAAAATTTCGATTTAAAGATTTCAAATCTGCATCAATGAATTCAAGCATATTACGGTGAACAGTGAGACGCTTGAGATTCCTCCACAGTTTAGCAGAAGAAAAAGGAGAGGAGGGGGTAGATGAAGTAGAAAAAAGTTGACTAACGAATAAACCGTTAAGTCTGGCGATTTCGTTCTTTATTAAAACATTGATAACCTTCACCTTGTCACACTGACCTAGTTTGTAGAAAGCTTCTTTGCGACGTCTCAAGTGTTTGAGGTATGGTGAGGAGATTCTGTCAGGCCGGACCATAATAGTTTCACAGGGACAACAGATATTAAAAATGTGATTCAATAATATCGTAAGATTGTTAGAGCATAATTAAACACTTTGTTGTGTTAGAAAAGTTGGGATGGTACTAGTAATCGAACTCTGCAGTAAGTTGATCTTAACGACGGATGTGTCTCGAACAGTAATTTTCCTCTCGGGTTTTGTAAGCAGTTGACGCCTAGAGGTGGAATAGACTTTTGGAAACTTTGTTCTAAATGTTCATCTTTTCCTTGGCAATTTTTTCGATGCATCAACGAGGCACCACTGTTAAGAAAACATGTTTCGGCATACCCGCAGTTCTAAAAGTCAGTTAAAATAAAAACCATTCAAACTGACGCCAACAGGGAGGTTGAGCAGAATCGTAAACTGATTTGACCTTGGTGGGCGGAAAACGAAACCCCTACAAGACCATATGTCAGTATGAGGTTAAATTTAAATTCATGGTGAATCAAGTTTGGTGATGTTGTGACGACATCGTACTTAGCTAGGTCACCAAGCATCAAGGCGAAATGTTTCTTGCCGTCGGCGCCATTTCGAAAACCCATGTACAGAAAGAACAACCCACGTCGAACAGGGCCCAAAAATCTCCGGAAAACATCTTCGGCATTAGGAAGGTCAAACCACAGTTCAAAGGGGAAAATGGACCTGTAACAACAGTAAAGGTAGCATTCTGCCGCAGCACCGTCCTGTGGTGTAGCGTTCATACCAGGCCAATCCTCGAAAACTGGTCGCCAGTAAGGGCATTGGCAAAGACCGAAAAAAATGAAGTCTGACAATGTTGACTGCTGCAAAATCATAGTCAGACGTCACATTTTTTATCTGGTGACCATGTGATGCCCTGGAAGTCATGCGTATTCGAAAAAAACAAGGCGTACTATGCGCTGTGGATTATAACCAAAGTACTGATCGCCGATAAAGGCATACATATCAGTTTCAGGAAGACATTTTAAAATATTAAGTTTCGATTTCATCGGCCAGTCGTATGGGATCCTCCTGGAACACATTTGACATAAAGCCGCGCGTTCATTGCCGAAGGACCGTTGATGGGCGAGGACGACAAAAGGAACTTCGATACAAGAAGACAGGCAGAACGCAAGAATAGGGAAACGATGGGGAAGTCATCTAAAATGGCAAATTCGTACATAACTTATCGTCACATTAACTGACAGAGGAGTCAATCTATGTGTTAACACGATTCATGCTAAAACTGGCAAAATGACTGCGGCAATGGAGTCAATAATCATCCAAAGCGAAATGACAGATGAAACAGAAAATCTTATTCTTCACGACGCTTAGCCCTTCCTCATGGCTCATGCGCTGTAGTTGTGCGTTCTTATGTCAAATGTGACCAACAGAAGAAAACCTAAGGCCGAAGCAGATTGAACCATCAAGGATAGAGACAACGGGACGGAAAAAACTACATTCAGAAAGCCAAAATGTTCGCACTAATATCATCAGTTCTGTTTCCATGCGAGTTTTGCAACAAAGAATGCAAACACGACTAACGAAAGCAATTTGCTTCGCAATATCCTCCCTCTACCGACGCACGACGAAGCCCAGAAAGCGATCTTGGCCCGATCATATTTTCCTTTGCAAATTTTCACCCAGGGCGTCCATCTACCCCTCATTATACGATCCAAGAGCCTTTTACCTTAAGGACTGGCAAGCACGCTTTTCTGATCTCTTAAGTTCCCGACCACTGATTTGGAGAACAGCAGCCGAGCTATTAACAAAATGTATGACAAAATCCAGGCAGGTTCTCATCAGAGCAAAGGATGGCGCATTGGGTCTTGCATCTATTTCTTTAAACATTGTAGGTGAGACCATCGGATTACGCTTTCAAATAAGAAGAAACATGTAATCATCACGCAAACATTCCACTACTTCTACTACTAAAGATCCTTGTCGAGACCCATATGGCTTTCAAAATAACAGCGGATAAACTTCAAAAGGAAAGGTAATTCTTTCCGCAACCATTCGGACGGATAAAGTATTAGGTACTGCAACTATGGGAATTGATGACTATCTTAAGTCACGCATCAAAATAAGCTTTTGGTGTCATCTAAAGGAATCAAACGCTAACATCTAAGGAATATCTTATCAGCGTGTGCTCTGACACGAAATTCACAAAGGAGATGAACAAAGGAGAACAACTTGTCTTGCTTATTGTCTCCGTATGTCCCGAAGATATTGTCGCCCAAAAGTAAAATAATTTAGAAATCGACTAACAAGGCCCATGTACTTGGTTTTAGTTCCACCCACACATGTGACCAAGAATGTAGTTATAAGGAAATATACCGGCGCATGGTGACGCATTGGAGTGGGTGAGAAAAGAAAGTTTAGGCATTGTTATATCTTCGACACACGCTTAAGGCGCATGGGTACCTCCGCAACTTCTTCAGGAATAACAAGCCGAAATCCCACCGAATGTAGATTTTGACAGCTTACACCAGTACATGAAGTACCTGTGGGAGTTCTTCTGCAGTCTTCTTGCATCAAATTTATTGCTATCGTAAAGATACCGGAGAAAACCAACAGGCACACAGTCATAAGGCGGAGATTCCTAGTGGTATATTTGGAAACAACTGCGATCAATTACTGGATGTGGTGCGGTTGTGTACAAAGCAATTGCAGGATGACAGTTTGACTGTTGCACTTTATAAGGTCCACCGTTTTCTCCGCGACAAGGTGAAGCAAACACAGTCACTTGAGCTTGATTTGGATTACAGTTAATGTAGACTCGTACAGCATATATTACACTACCAGTGTCAAGACGGAGTCAATATAACCGAAACCGGGGCAAAGCGCAGATGGATGACATGGTTGAGCTTGCATCTTGACGCTCCACCCCGCACTTCCTGGTCTTCTTATCAAATAACCTGGATTTTGACCAACACGAAAGGGGGGCTGGCGCGGCCGAAGCCGCCCCTTAAGGGTGCTGTCACGCCTGGCTCAGATCCAACGTGGTGGAAATGCCGTAAATCCCATACTAAAAAGGAGACATCGTAGTCTGGCTTTCTGACCGCCGTTCGGCCGCTTTTCCTAACATTGCAACATAGAAAGTGAAGTTATATGCCTAATGATAAATAGCTGAACTTACAGCAGTTATAAGTAATTAGCTCTCTAGTCGCGACTTATTCGATGAGATCCGTTACACCATTAATCATTATATGCTAGAAATTTTTGCGAGCAGTATTAACAATGTGGGTCTTGGTCTGCTTATTCCCAGTCAACTTACAGGCAAAATCACCTCCTCCGGAATATTCTTTGCTGCTATCCTGCCTAAACCATTTGTCCGCCATCCAGAAAGAAGGCGGGTGATGCAACTTGTTGTGTAGTCGGTACGCCAGGTATCACCAAAGATGACGATAACGGCAACTGTTCAGACTGACCAGCTTCTTTCATATCGCTTTCGACCCCCAACGATTAACGTCAATGATGTGATGTGATCTGTTAATTGTAGTGATCATTGTGTCATTTAAAAACTTCGTGTCTGCTGCCTGGACCAACCTTTGCCGCAACTATTTGTAAAGGCAGATAAACTTATGTTCGAGAAAGGGAGACTTTTTTTCTGGATTGCCGAAACGTCATCCGGGCTGCTTCGAAATTTCACTAGAACCGAAAATATTCTGCACAAACTTTATTATAAGATGAACGTTTAAATGTAAGCAGCAACTTGGGTTTGGATTCTGAACGTATTCATACGTAAAATTCATGAATTTCAGGTGCATATGGGTTCTTTTATGCAGAAGGTTACGGATAGTCGTCGTTACTTGTAATTGGGGTATTAAAAGGCACATATTTGCACAACTTATCTATAAAAATTCTAAAAGTATTTAGGTGTCTGAAGGCAATTGCACTTTCCCTCATCATTCTGCCATCAGCTTGCTTCAACAAGCATTCAACTTTTTTGTAGGCAACCGTTGGGTTTTAGCGCATGGTAAAATTCCTATGGGCCTGAATTTTATGCAATTCCCATACGATTTAATAAACCCCCAGCAAGACAGAAAACAATGCAATGCACACTTCGATATCAAAAAATCAAATGTGACAACTATGAGGCACCTCACTCGATGCCGAAATCCGCAAACTGGGCTGGTTTGCCAACTAAGTCACCGTCCTTAAGCAGACAAGATTATTATGACTTTTTGACAGACAGAGCAGACGGAGGTCGAATGTTCATTGTGATTGCATGATAAGGGGGCGGAAAATTTGCCTCACTTCTGCAGGACATGACACTGTCTGGTCCTTGTGGGCACACCACACTGTCTTACTTTCCCTCTGATGTCAAGTTACGAACAATTATTTTTACTTACCATACCTGATGAATTCTAGTCAGAGTGCGCATCAATTAAATATGTCGCACGAGATAAACCCAAGGCGACTATTTACATCACAATTCTGATATTTTCAAATGCTGCCGAAAACATAAGAGATATTATTATTAGACATTAACTCTCCAGGTACCGCAGATGCATCCTGCCTAATCAGCTGATTGACAGGCCTTGAAGATATTTCTTATGACAATTCCATTTGGAGATCTATACAATTATCCAAACTATGTGCGTAATAAGTTTAGTAAGCTGATATCCTAGCTGTATGTAGAAAAAGAGAGCACAGATTCAAGTACACATAGGAATGTTTTAGGTCAATTGCAAGCATCGTCAAGGACAGAAACATTTTCAGATCTTCCGAAGTGAACACAATGTTGATGTTTGTTCCTGTTTCCACTAAATCTATACCTAATACATTTTTCGGCATTTCACTCGTCCCAAGCACGCGATCCACAGCGCGGTACTACATCAGGTATTCTATATTTACTTACTTCGAGTCTAGTCCAAATAGCCTTAAAACTAAATCCGCTCAGTTACTAGCTTGCAATCTTAATCAGTAGGATCACCGATGAGTTTAAACTGTAGGCCATAAAATTTAATCCCACAGCTTAAAATAGATTTCCCTATTCATTCTATGCTTCCTTGATATTTCAATGGTACTTTGCATTGTCTCTAACATAAAACTAACATATCCACATATCTATCAGGGTAAGAACGGATGTATCAAATATTGTTTGCTACATTTCAAGTAATACGACACACCAAGAACATTCAAGAACACAGTTAATGGATAAGTCTACCGCACCTGTACAGTTGTCCAAATATACTTTTGTTAAAACCGTATCTGTCGACAGTCGATGCACACATAAGCCCTCTACGTGCTGGAAAATGTCGGCGGAAAATGATTGCCTTGAGCAACTAAAAGTAATTATCATTAAATGAAGGAGTAGTTATAAAAAAGTCCGTCAGTCATTCACTTTACAACATGTCGCCATATAAAGTGCCATTCCGTCATCCACACTGTCCAACCTCCCTGTCGATTAGTGCTTATGATATAAAGTTCGCTAATAGTGACTCCTACTACGGTAGGGCTACTGTCAGCCAGATGTGCTTCACGTCGTAGATTGGAGTTAAATAAGGTCAGTTCCATTGACTTTGCATGAGCTTTTAGGAGACCATGGTATTTCTTCACTCTAGTTCTGGCCGTTGCAGGACCTACTTCCAGAAGCTGATTGCGAAATCAAGGAAAACCACAGCTGAAAACAGCGCATAGGAAGGAAAGACACTTAATAAATTTAATAAAGACTCGATATCAGGATTGTCATGCCAAAACCAAGGACTGTGACGTGTCCTTGATCCAAATGACAAAACTCATATTTATTTTCTGGCTTTAGTCTTTCAGACATAACGTGACGATACTAATGTCTTTTGATGTTTTTCTTAGGACTTTCAACTCGGTGGCATTTTCCTTCAATACTATATCCTTTTCAGACATAAAATGATAAGTAGACCTCAAGCTGACGGTCGTCCGTTCTTTACCAAAAGCGTCCATATAGAATAGAATAATTGGAATAGAATTGGAATTGGAATATTGGAATAGAATAATTGTTTAGGATAGAAAGCAGATGGCGAATCATGTTCAGCTATCGGTTCATGAAAGCTATAGTAGGTGGACTTATTTCAAACTCGCTTATGTATTTTTAAATCGGCACACCATTTCTTTATGAGACGAATTGCCTATCAATAATGGTAGGATTCATAGAGTGCATGATGTTTTTTACACTAAGTTTAAGTCGACGGTAATCTGTAGGACAGATTTTGCTGTTCCTTATTTCATATGCCATCACATACCCAAAAATTACAATCCGGCTGCAAAAGGCAGTAAAAACAGCTTTGAATAAACTGTGATAGCCATCCATCCTGTTCAAATGAGCCTGAACACATGTCCCCGTGCGGTCTTTATGCGTGGAAATGCATAAGTATATTAATAAAAGTAGATTGATCGGTTAGTATGATTCTCTTGTTTTACCTGCCATCGCTGCCGCAACTTGCCATTTCATATTCGCAGTGGAATCTCCAAATCAAAAGATAGAAAGGCAAGGCAGAAAACTACTGCTACCATCAGAACCTTCCATGTCACCAAGGCCCGCTTGAAACACCTTTTATGGTGAATAATTTATAACGTACCGGAGGTGACTACGCAGGGCTCTGTAGGCCGGCGCCCGATCGATAAATTTGATTGTCCGAGTTCTCTCATCAGAGGACCAGGCTTCAATCAATTTTCGGCCTGTTTTGTATCCGACGTGGGCAACTATTTTGGTGGCTGCGAAGTTAAACTCGGGACCATTCCGTAGGTGTGGGCGGTCACTTGTGATAATGCGTCGCCTCGCCGCGCAGCCAGCTTATGTTCGTGTATGCACGATCAGAGCATGCGTCCAGTCTGTCCTGTGTAGTTACAAGGGCAATTTTGACACGGAATGCGATACACTACTCCTGAATGCTCTTCAGGCTTTATCCGGTCTTTGATTTTCATGACCCTGTTGCGCATGGTGGCTTTGGGGCGGTGTGCAATTCCAACACCTAGATACGCAGCAATGCGCTCGGTCGCTTCTGAAACGCCCTTGATATAATAGCAGAGAATGCCATATTGTCGGTGGCGGTGATTTTCGAGTTCTCTGGTGGCGACCGCGTAGGCAGCGACTTATGAATGCCCTCGGATAGTCATTTTGCACAAACTAGTCGCGAAGATTACGGGCCTCATGTGCTCTGTCCTCCGGTTGACTGCAATGAGTTTTGATCCGTTTGAAGAGCGTCTTCACACAGCTTCGTTTGTGAGCCACCGGATGGTTGCTGTGAAAACTGAAAAGCTGTGTGGTGTTCGTTGTCTTCCTATAAACCGTCGTTTCTAGTTAACCGTAAGGGTTTCGTCTGACAAACACATCCAGGAAAGGCAACTGCTGCTCCTGTTCTTCTTCCCTTGTGAATTTTATATCAGGGAAGACAGCGTTGAGCAGGCTGTGGAAATGTTGCAGCATGTCCTTTTTTACGATGACGAACGTGTCGTCAACATAGCGGTGCCAAAACACCTGTTTATTGGTTGGGGACGCTCACCGATCGTTCTTGCGGAAATCACTCATTCCGTTGTGCCTTGCGGGCTCTCTCTCTCTCTTGAGCTCAACCAGCAGCCGCACAGCGACGCATGATATAGGCACAATGGCCCAGTGGTAAGATACGTTGACTTCTAACTAACAGGTCGCGAGTTCGAGCGTCGGGTGTTCCACGCTTCGGGGTTCGGTATGATTGGCTGACGACGGCTAATAAGCCAGAAATGGCCATTCCATCTCCCTTGTGTTTGTCGGTAATATCATTCTGCCTACACCCGTTCATGTTGGATAAAGGCGATCTTTTCTAGCTGCTGTAGGACCAGTTCTGCCAATAAACGGGAGACCGCTGAGCCCATTGGGGTTACCTTGATTTGTGCATAGGTCTCTCCCTCAAAAGTGATTAAATGTTGTTGGCAGAATTCGAACAGCCTCATGAGGTGATCAATTTTGAGGGCATCCTGTGTCTCATCTTACGCCTCCTCAAGTCTTGTGCATAAGACTTCGCGGACCATTTTTGGGGGGAGGAATGTGAATAACCACGTCACAACGAAGGAGACAATTATTTCGTCCGATTGAATCATCTGACCTCGGAGGTCTATGATGAATTGAGAGGCTGGTCGAACTGAGGTAGCCAAATTGCCTTGGAGAAATTTCAGTTATGAGTACATCCACATTGCCAAATTTTAGGTGCGGCTGCCTTTTAGGGTAACGATTGGCCGAAGTGCGACATTTGCTTTATGGATTTTTGGCAGACCATAGAGTCGAGCTAGCGCGGTGTCAGTTTTCCTCTTTTTGTGCCATTGATTCTCCGTGATCACATCTTTATGTCGGTATTCTCTAAGCAGTTTACTCAGCCTATCTGCCATTGCTTTGGCTTGCGACTTCTGTGCTGGTCTCTAAACTGCTCTGTCATCAAGAAGGGCTTATCTTTTTCCCTATAGTCCTCTCTATTCATCAGGACGGTTTATCGTACTTTGTCAGCAGGTAGAGTGATAATGCTGTCGTCCATACTCAGTTACCTCATAGCCAAAAAATCACTCTGCGAAATACAGTTGGTTGGTCTGAGTGCCATCAGCAAGGAGGTAACACTTTGTCGGACGGAGTTTTTCATGTCGTTGGATGTTTCACTTCTCACAAACATAGCTTCCAGAGCTGCAATGAAGTCGACAGGATCTGCATCTGCAGTGTTTAAACTAGTTTCATTCCGTAATATCCGCAGATACTGCTCTGGTAGCTGTTCCTTTATGTTTTTCTCCAAAAACGTGTTAATATACAAAACAGGAACATTGGCTACTGTCATCTGCGATATATTTCGACGCCTAGAAAAAGGGAAGCCAATATGCTTTTCAGAGCCGGTATATCGTTAGGTATGAATAACAAATGCTACCCGGTCAAAACAAGCAAACATTCATTTGCAGAAGGACAGGGTATCATAGTTGTGAAGAAGGAGTGAGGTCTCAAGTGGCAGAATGTCGTTTGGCTGGCGAAAATGTAGACTAGTCCTCTGCTATTGGCTAATTTTTTCGTCGGGGATATGTTTATTTGTTTTCGAAAAAAGTCGTACAACAATCAGATGTATTATGTAGAGTTTGTTTCTGTTTCTACGACAAACATGCAAGAAGAAACTTCTCTTTCCTCTAATAATGGTGACCATACGACAAATCTAGTTAAGAGTAACAATATTCCTGGTAAATCCGTTTTTGAGGCGGAAATGTTTTAATGCATTGACATATAGCAACAGACATTAAGCAGGGCAATTAGAAAAATACACATTAAGTGCATACAACGATCGCTTCTTAACTCTATGAGCTGTGGTCATTGTAGAAAACGCACCAGACCGCCTTCAACAGACGACCCAACCTTGTACGATGAAAAACCAAACCGAAATAATAGTGTCGGACTAAAACCCACTTTAATAAGTATAGTAGGTATTCTCTGTATGCCACAGAAACTTGGGGGCCTTCACCCGATCCTTACCGAATGTCGTTTGGATGGCGAAAATGTATATAAGTCCTCTGCTATTAGCTAGTATTTTCGTCGTTGATATGTTTATTTATGTTCGAAAAAAAGCGTAGACCACTCAGACGTATAATGTAGAAGTTGTTTCTGTTTCCTCCAACAAACATGAGAAAAGGAACTTTCCCTTCCTCTAATAATGGTGGCCATACGATAAATCTAGTTAAGAATATCAATAGTCGTGTCATAAAATTAACTGGAATTTAACAAATAACACTAATAACAATCTTAATCATAACCTGTATTTGACCGCACAACCACTTCCCTACGTCTATTGTCAGCTCCCTTGTTTACCACCGGGGCTCGCGATTGCTGCTTTTTAGTCTGCAGCCGAATGTGCAATGGATGCAATGTTATCACCTACGTGGAGTCTAAACGTGAATATTACTCGGTCATTTGAATTGTTGTTACTGCAGTTGTCGGTAGACCTCGACTTCCCCGAATGGCTAATTCCTTTATTCAGGCCAAGTCTAAGTACAGAACTTGTGGCCAGATGCCCACAATGCTTGATGCACTACTGGGTCCAGTGAGCCAGAGCTTAAGTATCTCGCGGCTTACGCGGTTGACGCCTCTTGCAAGAATTGTGGCCTCATTAAAACTAAGAGGTATGGTCGAGTGCCGTCTAAAGAACCGAGTCATATGAGTTAGTGACATGTTGAGCATTTGCGTCCAAGGCAGTCTTTTAGTTTCTTCAACAAAACAGCCCGTCCACAACCGCACTGGATCAAATAAAATATGTTTCTTGCAGTGTGAGAGGGTTTTCGGCCTTTTAAACTGGCACAAGAGGGTCGCTCTGACTTGTCTGCAACTCCAACTCCAAGTGATGTTGCAGACGGCCGACGTAGTACAAGATACTTTCCACTACAAGGGCGCTCGTCAACATTTTGAATAGATTAGGTTGCGTTTCACATCACAGACCGAGTTACTGGGCATCGTATGTGGATGACGATTTTGCCATCATCAATAAGGATCAGGTAATATCACCCAAAGAGCACATCAACCGGATTCGTCGGGATAGAAAATTACGACAGTGGAGAAGGAGAAAACCATTCGGTCGTCATTGGTGTCCTCGTCTGTTGCAAATTTCGGGGTGAGCTAAAAATCGTAATTTTCAGGAACGACGCCAATACTTCAATTTAACATCAACCGCCAAATCACTAACAAACGCAGTTACGTAGAGGCGCTATAACGGCCCTTTGACATGCATTACAGTAGTCCGAAAGAAAAAAACAGCTGAACTACATTTTCTTAGGCGGGTATTTGAAGTGAATGCGTACTCCAGCACCTTCGTCAGCCGGTGCATGCGCAACCAGCACGAGAGACAAATTTGTGAAGCTTTTTCGCACATGAAATGAAAAGATGTGTTCCAGAAAGCAACCATTGGAAATTATATTCAATCACTTGATTCCGCATCAATATTTCATGCCTTTGCATTTCCATTTAAAGACAATTGACTGCGCTGGGTACGTGTGCTAGAACAGAAGTTCTGGGGTTTTATCGCGTCAGTAATCAAAACATTTATGACACTTCGATAATTAGCAGCTCGGATTCGGGCTACCAATTAGTCATTTGGACAAACACGACCATCTACAGCTCATTAGCCGAATGTGTGGCAAGTATATTCTTTAAATGATCCACACTTAACGTGTCCTCAATCCTCATATTTTCCCATATTTGATAAGAACCCGAACGCCAAGGAAGTCCAATTTGTATATCATTTATTATATTTCCTGTTTTTAGATGCTTCGTGAAATGTGCCCTTTCACGCTTAACTGTGTATAATAACAGGTTTGTTCAAGGTACCCTTAACATGCATATATATTTCTGATAGTTTTCAACGGTCAGTACATTACTTTTGCTCTTAAATGATATTCCTGAAGTTCCTACTTCCTAGCATATGCTGTAGGATAGGCCTATATGCAGGCTGCTTGCAAAATGAGCTGTGGTCAGACTCAGCCACGAAAGACTGCTTATTCTTCACGCCCAGAAATCTTTATCTTACCGACCCCCGAGACTGCCTTCTTACTAAAAACGATTGTGGAAATTTTGAAAAAGATGTCAGTTTGCTGTTATGTTATACATATTGAGAATATCACAAAGATGATGTTCAGATTTGCTTCGTGTTTTATGAAGAGATGGCAAATTTTGCATTTTCCAGTGGCGTTTAATCAGAGCAGGTTACACAGGATCTGTTTGACATGAAACAGGTATCACATTCTGGAGTACTTCCCGCACGGTTGTCAAAACAATCATTTCATCCCAGTCCAGGATTTGATTCTCCATTGATTTTTTGTTGCAATCATTTGTATAGGCAGCGGATTTCATTGTCACATTCAACACCCTTTGAAGGTGAAATACTTCGGAATATTCGATTGTGTCGTAGTCCGCTAAGAATGTCGCTGTAAGGCGTTTCGGTGGAATAATCTTATTTGTCAAATAATCATCACATTGGTTTGTGTAGCAAAGCAGCCTGCTTGAGATTTCCACAGAGGCGAGGAGGTCTACATCACAGATGTACAAATGATGCCTTGCGTACAGGCTGTCAGTTCCTTGTAAGCATCTGCTTCGATCGCCGAATGAAACAGAATTCACTCGACCAGCCGTTGCTGTGGTGCAGCTAGGCAAGCGAACGAAAGATGTTGCCGAAAGAATGGATTTAAGAAGACCTTCGGCTATGTGAGCGATGTCCTTGTGGGAACCGACTGTGCAGACTTGACGAGCTGCAAAAAAATTAAAAAAAGATGCCTATTTGACTGCGAAAATTTTAAAATGATATTAATTATATATAACATATAATTATGCACATTATCCTTTTAATTCCACAATGTTTTACCCGGAACTGTTAACGAAACCACGCACAGGTTTCTTTCAGTTTGCAAATGGCAATAAATGACAATGCATTTGTATAAATGCAAGTTGACAACCGTTTCCATTCCGACTACTTTAAGTTTCCCATCATAATCGACTTAGTTGTCTGAGGATACTGGCAATTCATCGGATTATATTTTAACGATGATAAATGGATTGTTGCTAAAACTAAATGCACGCATTTTTAAAGATACCCGTGATTTCCTTCCCCACTGCAAAGTTCGTGTGTGTTGAAAAATTAATTTTCAGGATTGCTCAAACCTTCGACTGTAATGTAATCGTTCCATTCCATTTTCTATTAATACCTTCGTCCATCCTATTATCTGTGTTCACTAAATACATTCAGGTTGAAAATGGTAATAAATGAAAATGCATTTGCATAAATGCAATTAGACCGCCGTTCCCATTCCCCCTACTTTGAGTTTCACTGCATAATCGACTGCGTTGACTGCGGGTCTTGGAATGTCATGAATGTATATTTTAGCGAACATCAAGTGATTGTTGTTACAACCAACTGTACGTGCGTTCAAAGATCCCCTTTGTTTACTTCCCCAATGCGCAAGTTCTTGTGTGTAAAAAAATTCATTTTCCAGGTCACTTTAACCTTCGACTATAATATACTCATTCCATTCTATTTTCTACAATATCATCGTCTCTCCTACTACCTGCGTTAACTAAAAATATTCAGGTTGTTTATTATCAACCACAGTTTATTATCACATATCGCTATTTCACGAGTTGTGCTCATATACGGTATTTCAAAGAGTGTACCTGAGTCTGGAATCCTGCCAGACAGTATTTACATGTGCCTCTCCAGAACATTTATACACCGAACGGGTCCACTCGATCACGTGCGATCATCAGAAACGTGTTTCGTACACGTTTATGGATTGCCTTATATGTGCCAGACATTTAAGCCACTCGTCTAACCGGTCATCCTGACGGCAGCAGACCTCTAATGCGAGAGTGAGAGAGAGGTTAAGGGGCTTCGGTCAGCAGTTGGGTGATTCACACTCAGGAAATATAAGCCTATGCAGCTCTACAGCAAACTTTAATTCTTTTGCTTCCATTCCGACGCAGGGATAGTTGTGGATCGAAGGCTGTTGATTTGCATGGTAATTTTACCGTCCGCAGTATAGTAGGTCGGACTTCAGTGGTTTCGCATTAGTCTGGTTCATATTGTATTCACATATAATTGAAAGCCGAGAATTTCCTGGAATTTGAAATCTCATCAAGGTCATGTGTTTCGTGCACAAGTCGTCCGTTTTTCTACCTTACTCAGCGCATCAACACTAACCCTACTCACCATGAATGTTCCTCATCATCATCAAAGTCATCATCACCATCATCATCAAAGTCATCATCATCATCATCATCATCATCATCAACATCATCATCATCATCATCATCATCATCAGCAGCAGCAGCAGCAGCAGCAGCATCATCATCACCACCACCACCGCCACCACCATCATCATCATCATTGTCATAATCACCCTCCTGACTACCAAGTGCGGTCCTACCTGCCAATGTATAAAAGCAAAGGCTTGTTTGAGCAGTCGAGAAAAAACACAAGTGACCTAGTTGACACACTCACAGCAGATTCAGAAACCTCTCAGATGATACAAAAGATAGGGACAGTAGCGCAACAGACATTGCGCCGTTAGTTTGTGTAGGGTACCCAAAACATATAGCAAGCGGAACATAGCCATGAAATATTCGCCGAAAACCACCAAGTCACCATCATCGCGCAAAACGGACAGGTCGCTGCTTAGTAATATATGAAATTTGGGAGGCAAATTCAGACCCTCCAAAGGAACACGTTATATTAATCCTCGACATATTCCGAGGTCTTCTGTACTCGATGCTCAAAAGCAACCATAAGTTCTCAGTATTGAACGCATTGAGCCTCGGGAAGAAAACTGCTAAACTCTCTAATTTAACGCATTCTAGGCTATTCAAAATGGTTTTGAGGTGCAAAAAACGTTTAATATTATCCTCTTAAGACGTGTTCCTCAAAATATTCCCACCAAGGAGATTTGCTGCTAGATTGGGCACCGGGGCAGCGGCTGAAAATTCAACAGTTAGTCTCGGTGCACAGAAAGGGAGTAATAAGCGAAGAGTTGAACCTTACTATACACAAAAGCCGGATGATAGAGCGGTCGTTTTGGCTCATGCTGTGAGTCTGTTGTCCCAGCTGATGCAGGTGACAAAGTGGCATAGCTGGTTTACAATATGAGACGAGCTAAAACATCTGTATACAAATGCGCAAGGTCTGCTCTCTAAACTAGATGTCCATAAGCTTTACCTATGCTGTTTTATGCTAGATGTCATATCCATAACTACAACGAGGCTGTTGACGAACGTGGCGGAGTCACTCTATCCGGTGTTAAGTTATTCAGAAAGCGTAAAGCGTGAGGTCAGGTCTGGGTGTGATCACTTAGGTCAGGCATGACCTGCATGTGTTGAAAAAATGGGGAAAGCACGGAGGCAGAAATTGGATCACCAGCAGGACGCCGCACTCACAATCTCTCGATATTATGACGGTCTTCCAACGATAAAAGAATAAGAGGTGTTTTCTATCCCATATCCAAAGTCATGATTATGTGCGAATTCAGCCCTCAACAAATCGACCAAAATGTGATTGCTGCCTCAGGATCTAAGCAAAACATAGATCGGAGCCTTCTGAAAGCAGTACAGAAATCATATTTCACTTAACACTCCTTATCTCCGACGGGACTACGGGAAGGGCAACATACCATCTTTTTGGACCTTGTGCCGACAAAAATACATGACACAGCCTATAACGTTAATTGCCTACTTCCTTTCGACAAACGTTACCACGTAGTCCTATTGTGGGAATATTCACTCATATCTGTACCTGATCGAAATTTCACGGTCAGATACAAAATATGGCGTGAAGGCTCCTACTAAAAAAATCGACAAGTGTCGTGTAGACTTGAATGCTAGATTCACCGGGTGTGTTATCAAAAACTATTTGGGATCAAGGGCTTTTTACGTGGTCTAGTCACCAAATACTGCACTTACTTTTAAGATAGGATCTCTTGATACACCGATAGCTGAAGGGTTCATTAAAGAGTGAAGTAAAACGCAAGCGAAAGCCGTGGAAAACGTATCTCAGGGTGAAGACAATTGAGTTAATAAATGAGTACAAGATGCAGGGAATTAAGCAAGGAATTCTGTTTACAAAGACTACCAAGCCTTCAAAAAGTAACCTGCTAAACGGCGTAACAAAAGTCCCAATGCTTCCCTACAGCTAGATAACCTAATATGCAAGAAGTCGGGCACCCATACCTTTGTTAAACACGGATGATGTATTTTTTTAATTTTGCAAGTACAACCAGCAGACTGAGCATATACCTAAGTACTGTTCTTCATTTTTTCGAACGAATTCGCCTTAAAATCTGATAAATATAGCGTGAATGAGGTCCCGAAAAGTGACTTACTGCTTCACGCAAGAGCTATTTTTCCGCACGTGGCAATGAATCTGAACGGACTGACGCCGATAGGTCCTGATGGAATACCAGACAGGTTGTTGGATTATTTAGCCGTGAAATCCGTGGAACCCTTATCTCTCATGTTTTACGCCCCTCTTCCGAAGCAGGCAGATTTGCACTTGAGTGACTGGGTTGGAGTTCATCGATATATAAAGTCGGCAGCTGTGCGTACACAAAAACTACCTACCGGTAAGCCACTACTTCGGATGTTGCTACATTATGGAGCGAATTGCAAAATAAATTCAGTTTTTTGAGCGAATCATGACTTCTGCAGAAGAAGGTCCTGCTTGTCCAATTTTCTCTAACGTCTAGAATTGTGGAACCGAGCGAAAGATGTAGGAAAGTTGGTGTGTATAGCCTACATACACTTCAAAAACACCTTTGATACTGTGGCTCACTAAAGTTTTCATTGTAACCTCAGCATTATAGGGGTAAAAGACAACCTTTAACAATGGATTGAAGACTTTTTAGTTAGTAGGTCACATATTAACCGTCTTGGCTACTATCAATCGGCGGAGGTGGAGATTGAGAGTGTAGTTTCTCAGGACTTCGCTCTTGGTCCTCTCATCTTCCCTATACATTATGCTAACTGCACCCGCGTGTTGGAATGCGACACCGCAAGCTTTGCTGGCAACATAAAGCTCTGAAAAGTTTCTCGCAACGAGGACGACGAAACAAACTTGCAGGCAAACTTAAATCGACTTGAGCAATGGTTAAACCACAAACTCCACCGGTCAAATGTTAGCAAGCGCAGTATTCCGCGAAACAGTTGAATCAGCACCGTCGCGTCCAGTGATGTCCACATTTTGCTCGACAGCAAAGTTAGAGCTAGCACAGTAACTTCCTTCATAATTATTTCATGTTAGGAGTAGAATTGTGCAACATCTACCTGACTATCAGAATCAAACATCGATACCAAAGCTAAGGACTCAGACAATTCTAGGAGTGTGGATTTCGACTTCATTGAAACTGTGCCGAGGCACCAGACTATCTTACCTTTCCCTACCTGTTCCTTATTCTTGAACTTACTGGTTGTTTAACTGAATGGAAAGAACACAACTCGACGCGACGCGCTTGGCATGAGTTGGATTGTCAGGTCGTTTGACTGTTGATTGTTAATTCTTTGATAACTCTGGTCTTATCCTGATATTCATAGTCTGTGGTTGACGGATCTGTCTTTAGCGCTCGCGACAGTGGTGACATTTTGACGTTAGCGCTTATACCTTTAATTTCTTGACTTTCCATTTGCATACCGTCCCTTCTCCTGCTTTCTGTCTACAATCATGACCTCTACGAATTCCAACGATGCCACTCCTTCACTCAGTGGACTACTTTCTTCTCTCCCAGACTTTTGGCAACATGCGCCCGAGGTTTATTTTTTCCGTATCGAGGCGACTTTTCACTCCGCAAAGATAACACGTGAAAGCGACAAGTTTTATAAGTTGGTCAAATTACTTCCTCCCACTATTTTTACCCAAGTGCAAACGTTTCTGAGAGATCCTTCGACTGATGCTCCCTACACCAAGTTAGAGGCTGAACTTCGCCTGACATCAGTCTCGGATCGGCAGCGTTATCACGCGCTGGTAAAAGAGGAAGCCCTAGGTGATCGCAAGCCGTCTGAACTCTTGCGTCGTATGCGTTCTCTTGTTGGGAACGCGACAATTGACGACAAGTTTTTAAAGAGATGTTCTTAGAACGTCTGCCGACGTCGGTACAAAAAATTTTGGCCTGTGGCACAGACGACCTGGACATATCAAAGCTTGCGGAGATGGCTGACCGTAGGATAGTGGTTTAGCGTTTGTCATCCCCGACGATTGCTCAGGTGTCTCAGCCTCTCATCGTGTCCACCTCTGACTTTGCTGAACTAAAGACACAGATTGCACAGTTGTCAGCGACCTTTACCGCTTTGCAGCTGCGCCGATCCTCCGGTTCCTCTCGACGTTCCTTCGACCGTGACCGTCGTCGTTCCCGCTCTCGTCACAGGACCGCATACCTATGTGGGTATCATGTAAACTATGGCGATAAGGCGCGGCGCTGTGTCACACCCTGCTCCTTCAAGTCCACACAGGGAAACTCCTCAGCCGGAGAGTAAATGCGGCCGAGCTCTCTGGCAACTCAACGTGTCGCACATTTTATGCCAGTGATAACACGATTGACAGGAATTTTTAGTCGACACTGGCGCTCAAATTAGTGTTCTCCCTCCCATGCCGGCTGAACGACGTTGCCAAAATCATGATCTTCACCTCTAAGCTGTCATCTGTTCACCTATTCCCACTTTTGGCACTTTGATCCTCACCCTGAACATTGGCCTTCGTCGGTCATTCCCCTGGATCTTTGTGATTGCTGATGTCCCTCATTCAATCCTCGACTCGGACTTTCTTGCCGAGTTCGATGTCCTTATTGACTGCCGACGTGCCCGTCTCCTCGACCGCATAACCGGTCTGTTTGTTCTTGGACTAACTCCCTTTACTGCCCATACCAACTTATCTGTCTTGGATACGGATATTGCTAGGCCCTTTCGGCAACTTC
>CACRXP010000996.1:25847-66015 GCA_902702965.1 Spirometra erinaceieuropaei
CGCATCCGGACGACAGCCTATCACCCGGCAGCTAACGGGGTGGTCGAGCGGTTTCACCGCCAGCTGAAGGCCTCCCTGCGCGTCGCGGCCGATCCGGAGAACTGAACGGACTAGCTTCCCCTGGTCCTCGTGGGCATCCGCTCCGCTCTCAAGCCGAACCTTGATTGTTCCGCAGCTGAACTGGTGTTCTGCGCCACCGTCCGACTCCCCGGTGATATGATTTTGCCAACCTCGCAAGGTGCACTTGAGGATCTTACCAACCTCCTGCATCGCCTCCGGCAGTTTATGCGGACACTTTCTCCGATTCATCCCAGGTCCTCCGCCTCTCTGTCTTATCTCGAGAAGGACTTAGCAACGTGCTGTCACGTCTACCTTCGATGTGATCGAGTCCGCCAGCCTCTGGAACCACCCTATGACGGCCAAATGCGGGTGCTCTCTCGAGTGCCGAAGACGTTCCGCATTCAGTGCGACAATCGTGAAGAGGTCGTGAGTGTGGGCCGCCCCAAGGCTGCCGTCCCTAACTTTACACCAGATGAGCCCTGCATCTCTCTACCTTCTGTTTCCCCCCATGCAGCCTCTACTTCACCGTCCCGTATTTTCCCTCTGCGCTCCTGTCCGCCACCTCCGACTGCCACCACCAACTCCAACACTTCCGCCACCAGATTTATTCACCCTTTACGGACCCTGTATATAACATTCGCAGTGGTCGTCATGTACACTTTCCTTATCGGTTTGTCACTCATTTCTTTAGGACCTGTACACATCCTTCGGCGTCGTTTTCGCCGCCCTCCGGTCTCGGAGGGGTTACTGTGCCGAGGCATCAGACTATCTTACCTTTCCCTACCTGTTCCTCATTCTTGAACTTACTGGTTGTTTAACTGAATGGAAGGAACACAACTCGACGCGAGGCGCTTGGCATGCGTTGGATCGTCAGATCGTTTGACTGTTGATTGTTAATTCTTTGATAACTCTGGTCTTATCCTGATATTCATAGTCTGTGGTTGACGGACCTGTCTTTAGCGCTCGCAACAAAACCATCAGTCCACTGTTTGAAGGAGCTAAATCCGCAGTGTCAGCCTTGTATCTCGCAGGGAAGATAAATGTGCTTTGGTAAATTCTTCGGGATGCTCCTGCGACAGTAATTATAATTTGTCCTTTAGGTCAGGTTATCGAGGACTGTCAAGGACGGCAGTACCCTTGAAACCGTCCAACAACTGGCTACGAAACTTTTCCGAGGCCAAAACTACCTGCCTTATGAAACAGGACTGTTCAATCTTGATCCTTTTTTCTGAAGATTACACGCAGTTACGATGGGGCCTAATAAACGATTTTCATATGCTGCAGAATCAGGAGTGTTACCTCAACTCTAGCGACGTCTTTGAGCTGGCCTTGCTACTAGCTGAAGAAGACATCCTCTCAAACTACGTATGACTGGAGGAAGAATGGACGCTAGGAGGTTTTTCTCCCACAACAGAGTGATGAGGGCAATCAATGCACTTGCAGTGGATGTCGCTACGCCCCCATCCTTGGACGCATTTAAGAAGGAGCTTGACCAGTACAGGAGTACTTACAAACACGACATCAGAAACTAACACATTTCTACCGTGGCATCATCCCCCATTAAGGTCATACGCTACCACACATACCACTGCCAGTATTTCAGCAAGTTTGCTTTATACATGTCTCGTTAAATACTCCATCGAATGACGTGTGGCGGATGCATTCTGGCCGACGTTAGGGTGATTGTTTTCATGCTAAGTGACACATTTCGGTAACTAGTGTAGTAATTTCACAAATTTACCGCACCATGCACAAGCTGACACATGGCTCAGTGGTTAGAGGCGTTCGAGAGGTCGCGGGAGTGAGTTCGCGGCTAGGGTATCACTGGCTGACGACAGATAATAAGCCAGAGATGGCACTTCCAGTCGCACTTGTGTTTGTCGGTAATAACATTCTACCTAAGAGATAGGATCCGGTGTTACGCTGTCAAAAAAACTCTGACACAAGCGCTTTCTCTGCCGTGGCCAACGCCAACCTCAAATGGTGGCAACCGCATCGTCAGTATGCTTGGCTTCTACTGACTACGCTCTTCTGGCTTCGTTTGGTTGAAGAGTGTCACATGCATTGACACTGTCCTTGAAAAGTCACATCATCTGGTGCCTATGTATGAGGACATATAGAAACGCAATTTCGTTATCTGTCTCAGATTCGGCAATGAGCTTTAGTGAGGGGTGCGCACTGTTGAACTTTTGCACAAGTTTGTCGATATCAGTGGTACCATCCGCCTGAAGGAAGATATCGTCCACGTACCGACCACAGAAGACAAGGCCATTAACCCCTTCTTTAAAATTCTTTTCCAGACTGTTACTCCTCATTTTAAGATAATTCTTCAGGCAGTATTCCTTCCAAATTTCCTCCTGCATTGGTTTTTTCCTATCCGACGTTATTCTAAACTAAAGGGCACTCAAAGGCTTTTGCCTACTTTTTCCCTAATAAAACTCATCTGAACCAAACATATGAAGGCCATACACCGTCAAATTTAAGACAGGCAGACCACGGCGAGGTAGAGCAGAGCGGTTAAAGAATTGGTGCGGCAAACTTCCCGAATGTGAACAAAATCAATAACTGCAAAACAGAATCGAGATCTGTCGACAGCATACGTGTAAGACCATGAGATATTCAGAGTGATTAAAATGAACACATTTAAGACGAGACAAACATTTATGCGTCTGTATAAATTTTTATTGCCCAATGTTTTCGTGGTCACGTGGGTTTATATCTCATATGTTTATCACTGAAGAATATTGCATGACCACTTTTACATGTTGTTAAAACAGTTTATTACGCATATTCGTCACGTGTGATATTACCAATTTTGGTATTCGGCAATTGAAGATGAGTTGCATTTTGATTATAAAAGTACTTAGACATTTGAGGTTTATCAAACGACAGACTGCTGTACCAATTTTTTCGCTTTAATAGTTCTAATCGTAGCCGGGAACAGATTTTATCGCTGTGCAAATAGATTTTGAAGAAACCATTTACCATTATCTTGGTCTATCGGAATTTACGTTTTCTATGCATTTTTTTCTTTGTAATACGGTGTTTGTGTGCATTATTTATTCCACATGTGATTGAAATAACCGTCTTTGTTTCTATGTTAGTTAAATTGTGCTGGTCAAACTAAATAAATTCTGGTGCAAGTCAAAAACATGTCCGCCTGTGAAAAAAGTTAATATTAATTTGAGAATTTACTTAAGCAAAACGACAAAAATTTGATAAGAATTCTAATAGATTTTTTCCGTTTTTAACCTTTAGGTGTTAGCATGTAATCACAATGCATGCGAAGGACCAGGTGATGTAAATGCATGGTTGAGACTTTTCGGAACTTAGTTGGGCATAAACGTTACGGAATGACTTATTATAAATACCAATATGTCTTACTTTTAACGGTATTCTTGGATGATTTGCCGGTGTGCGTGCAGCCCCGTGATCCATGCACACATGCTGACATCAGCAAAACCCACAAAAGAAGGAGCATAATTCTGTAAGACAGTGCCAACTCTGATTCTGTATTTAAACTCCTACGAAGTGCGATATAAGGTGAGTCGAGGTCACGAGCATGTTGCAGGTGTCTGCATTTCTGCCGTACGTGTGCTGCAGACGTGATGCCTGCTCACGCAGTCCTGGGATGATGGTGGTTGAAAAATTGATGGCAGGCGTCTTGTTGAGATTCTTGAGACTTTGCCCCCTAAAACGAGCCACGCAGTAGATGTGTTGAACCAATACAGAGGGGTTACATTAATGTCTGACAGGCAATACTCATAATACGTATCCATAAAAAACGTCTCCAGTGTGGGTACGGCGACACCCCATGGCACAAGCCCACACCGCGCCCTTCGCGATCCGAGCGCTCCATTCACTTATGCTGAAAATCCCGGCCAGTAGAACACTATGCACGAGGTTGTGCGGTGGTACTCGTGAATGCAGGTTATCGCCGTGCCAGTAACCAGCGTCCCCTACTGCCTTAGTTTTATTTGTTTTTGTGATAATATCGGGTTCAAACGTTGCAGGAGATATTCGGCCAGATACTGCGCGAGTCTTTTATCACTATAGACAGACTCACGCGCATGTTACTCTTCTGGAGCAAGTAGTGGGCATCTCTGGAATCTATAGTATAACTGTCATATTGATTTGATGTATTGCAATCGCAAGTTAATATTATTTTACAAATGAAATGCTATATCCGACCTGCGTGTTCGCCTTGATCTTTAAGCATTTTGAAATGTATGGCAAGCTACTGTGCTCTGCGGATATTGCAAACGTAAATTGTGCATGACGGAAGAAAGTGTCCTGATGTAAGGCATGTTGCGCCAAGCTCAAACTGATTTGCCTGCATATTCTGCAATTTTTAAACAACCAATCCAAGCCGACTATTCTCTGCCGGCTACAAGAGACAGGACACTTTTAGTGTAGTTTTCATGTCGCGAGGGTCATATCTAGGATGCGTTATCAACTTTGTGGTGGGATGGGTTATGTTCTGCACTTGACACCATTCCACCGCCCATAAGGACGCTTTAGTCTAAATTTTCCAATACTACCATTGGAAGTGTTATATGATTGTTGAGGAGGAAGTGGTGCTTAAACTCATCCAAGGGAACAGTATATAACATACCTGGCGGGGGCTTGCACATTTGCCTCCTGTGAGGTGGCAGTCGGAGCTCATCTTGGGGACAACGAGGCAGTGCTGTGTCCAACCACCGGCGTCGCAAACTGCCTTGGTCACCAGCACATCCAGTCGGTCTCGCATGCGGACGGGTACGTAGTCGAGCAGCTCCCAGCCTCGCCATCGGGGGTGCATACGGGTCGTCTTTTTTCTTGTTTAATGACTAATGAAAGTTGTTGGTTTACGTGTAGGCAGTGGTGCAGACACTTATTCCGTATAGATCCAATAATATACGAGCATTGATTGTTGAGACTAAATGCCACGAAACGCCTTTTAAATCCGTGATTGGATTTATTTTGGATATCTTCATACATCCGTCTTATAGCAGCATAATAATTGGTCTCTTTCATGCCATGATAACAGTCGTCCGCAGCTGAATAATAATATTTTCGCATCTGAGTGCACATCTAGCTAACAAAAATCTTAGTTATGAACGAACAAAGACGAAATACACCAATGCGTTGTCTGGCATTGAGGATAAAGGAAACCACACATTAACATATTTTAATGATAAACAAATTAGCAGCTTACATCTTTGTGGCTCATTCAAATGAGAGTTGATGCGTAAGTTATTGGCTAATAACATAATATGCGGGGCTATATAGGGCTAGTTCAAGAAACTTTATTTATTACAGTCTTTAGTGATTCAAAGATGAAAAAAGCGGAATTTGTCCTGAGTCGCCTCATTTATAATGTCTGTACTACTTTGACTGCTTACATATCACTGTGTACGGGTGTCCAGCGGTGGGTTTACGTAACGTTCGTTCTAGGTCGCTCACTTGGCTGCAGGTGCAGACTACGCCTAGCATCCATTTGTTGGCACCAAGCTGTCGCCTATGGCTCCCCGAAGCTGGGTTCTGCCTAACCGCAACACTCTGATTACCGCCTCGACGCCTGTCTTGTTAGCTTTAGGTCATTAACGATCGCCTGATGAGTCTCCAACTGCCTCTCAAGGAAGGCAGATTTGTCACCATCATCAGCGACTACGTCTCCCTATGACCAACGCCGACGCCGCAAATGACAAATTCTATGAGGACCTGTACGCAGTCCTGGTGACTGCGTCAAAGCCGGATTAATTGATTGGCCTTGGTGACTCCAACGCCCGCGCCGGTGGGTACCTTTGAAATCCCTATTGGTTACATGCAGAGGATATATATGGAGGAAATGGAAAGGAAGTAACATGAAAGAAATGCGAGGGGAATAGCAAAAACTGTACAGATGAACACAGAATGTCATGCGTTAACAGAGTTTAGAGGCACATTAACTTGCTTTGTTGATCAAAATACAGCGGACAGTTGAGGTACACTTAAGATACGGGAAAAGAAGTAAAATTGTTAAGTCTACAGGCATCGTGGTGAATACGAACAGCGGTGTGCGCCGTGGTCCAAGCTTAATAAATTATATAAACATATATTACTTAAATGTTGAATGTAGTATCGTTATAACACTAAATTATCAGTGTTGGCCGTAGTCCGGCGTTATTGTGGTGCGCGCTACAATGCTGATCTACTCTTCATTTAAAAGTATCTACCGAGCCTGACATAACAACATCCGCAGGCAAGGCATTTCAAGCTGCAACCACTCTGTTGGAGAAGAAGAACTTTCGGGTGTCAAGCCGGGCACCAGCCACACGCAGTTTGAGTGGATGGCCTCTCAGGTTAGTCGTGGTCGCCAACTCGAAGAAGTCTCCAAACGCGAGGCAGCAGCCCTCATTGCGCACGATGCGGAAAGCTTGTATCAGTTCCCCACGTAGCTGTCTGCAACTCAAAGGAAAGAGGTCAAGATTAGCTAATCGCGTTTCTTAGGGTAGTGACAACTGACCAGATACAAGTTTCGCTGCTCGCCGTTGAACTTTTTCGAGTATGCCCAAGTCTTTAGCGGTCCAGGCTCGCCATGCTTAGATATCAAACTCCAGATGCGGTCGCACAAAAGTTTGAAAGACCTTGGCGAAGCAGTCTTCATCAAAGGAGGAAAACGCCCGTTCGACAAGGTATAGCATGGACATCGCTGACGTGGCCACCTTTGAACATTGCAGCGAATGCTTAAGCGAGGTTGTGATCCATACACCCAAGTCCTTCTGGGCGTGGACTTCCTGCAGTGGTTTGCCAGTCAGACGGTAGACCGTGTGGTTAGGAGAACTGGTTCTGCCGACGCGTAGGACAGTACACTTGTTTACGTTAAACGGTAGAAGCCAGTCTTTCGACCATTGCTCGAGGTGGTCCAGATTTGTCTGCAGTCGCGCCTCGTCAACTTCGCTTCGTATGGTACTCCAGTGGACTGGCAGTGGACTTGGGCCAAATCGTTAACTTTACATGCCACATTGGTAAATGCATAGACATGACGTTCTATGAACGGCCATTTCGCAATATTATAAAATCTCACAATCTGAGACTGTTCGAATATAAAAATTGGGGGAAGATGTCATTTTACCAAATGAGCAAGAAAATGAATATTTTTCTTTACGGTTTCCAAGAACAATAATTGAAATTTTCAGGGTGTTAACAAAAATCAATGTAAAATGCATTCTACTTACATAATTCTCTTGTTACAGAATATACCTTTTGTACCCAGGCAAAAGAAGTTTGCTCGAAAGCCCGCATCCTGAGGTAACATCATTTTTATGGAATTATGCGGCAAGATTATTAGTTTTGCAACCCTATTTAATTAATCGTTTCGAAACGTAAACGCTTTTCGGAATTTCGTTTGGCATTTCATGATGGGCCGATAGACGCAAATCACCAATTCCTTAAACTATTTGAGTTTTGCCTCTGTAATGCTCTATATGATGGAGTTACTTAAATAGGCGTTGATTACATAGAGCATTTCGACCGCTTCTTGTAGGCCTTATTACTCCATGCCTGGCGCTATGATGAATTTAAACGGGGTACTCCAATAATATAGGGAGCCAAATTGCTTCGCACCTAGCCTAATTTCATCAAACCTAGACGATACCTGCGGTGAACGACGGATTTCATGGGCATTTCATTTCGGTCAGTGTAAATGCTATTGACTTGAGAAGTACAAACGATATGATCTATGGACGTTTAGTGCAAAATTCCAGATCGGTTGGGTATCTAAAAGGGCTTGCGCGCCCATTTTGTTTCGTAGCTGCAGTTCCGATGTGTAAATGAAGAAAATACGGAAGCTGTTTGGGAACACAAAACAATACTTACATAAAAAACATCGCGGCGAACGACATAGCGCACTACAAAAGTAAAAAAACACTTACTATCAGCATGGCATTTAAATAGGATGAATTGTGATGTGAATTCTTTCGTCGAAAATGGTACAACTTATGTCTGGTTTTTGGCATTCAGTTCTGAAACATAATACAGTAATGGTCAGGTCTCTATATTTTGTCCGATGTCCCTAAATTTGATTGAATATAATTTGGAATTCTGCAACCTATTCTAACTTAATCTACAAACAATCAATATCCTAACATTGATCTCGTCTTCTACAAATAGTCATTTTTAGGGCCAACGCGTAAAACCACCGAAGTATGTAAAGAGGATTTCTGTAGGTAGGCTTTTGTTGCAGGTCCACATTATATTGCGCTTATCTGGCAAATAGTATCAAAATCAATTTCGAGTATTTGAATATACGTTAACACAGCAGACGCATGCATAAAAATAATGCAGCATACTGCCACCGGTTGAATCGCATTAAGTGGGGCGTTTGCTATAGTTTGCCGGAATCTGCGTCGGTATCATGAGAAGGCGAATGAGGCCGTCCAAATTCGTACCGCTCACATTCCTTAATTTAGGAGGCAAAAATGACAGCTGGCAATCTAATATGTTTAGGAAATGTGAAAAGATCTGTAAACTCTCTGAAACAATCCGAATAACGTCAAAATTGAGGTCCTAAAACTGAAAGTATGTTCGGCTAATATATTAAATATGCCATCCTGCTTTTAACGTATCTGCGATTTGGAACAAAATATCTTGTCTCAAATGCATGTTAATTGTTTCTGTGGGGCGCATAACATGTTCGTGTTAAAACGTAAACCGACCTTGGTTGCTAATCATTAAAAAGTCGATTTTCAAAGTACGTTCTGCTCATTGGCTTCACACTCTAGTCGTTGCGTTGAGAATGCGTATTTTTATTTTTTCTGTTAATACCCTTTGTCATTTGGGTGTTTAAGTACTATTTGAGTTAAGAGGTTTAATTGTAAAAAAACTGTCCGACGATATTCTATATAAACTTGTCCACGGTCGCCTCCTTTGTTTACGTTAAAAGACAACCACTCTCTTTTATGTGAAATAGCATTATTTGGTTCAGCTTAGATAATAAGGAGACACGATTTCGATGTGAGATTTCAGTTTGGCTTCCGCATTCATCAATGTCCTCTTTACCAAAATCTCCTGCGGTAAATCCCGTAAACAAACCTCAGTCATTCTGCAGCCTCGTTAAAAAACTACCAAGATACATAGACCGCAAATGCTTGTCTTTAAAAGTAGCAAATTTATAGCAACAACGAGACATGTGCCTTTTGCCATTTGCAAGAAATTTATTTAAAATATAAAACCTCACATAGGTTCTGTTTTACATGATATGGACAGTGCGTTTTGGAAAACCTTCCAGACAGATTACAGAATAACAATGTCATTTGCCTTGGGCGGTGAATTGCTCTCAGTTTCCATGCTGCTGTGCAGCCTCCTGGGGGGAAATGTTTCTGAAGATTTGATCGTGTCGTAGTCCGCAATAGGTTTGACCGTAAGAGGTTTGTGGATACTTGAATGCTTATTTAATAAAGGCCACCTCCGGCACCTGGACGAAGCCATATGCTTTCGGCTTCAAAATTTGCGCATGTGTCCACCTTTCAGGCTTATGAGTTATGTGTTGCGCTAGTTTAACTTTTTCTCGAGAACATAAACATAAAATTTGAAAATCAACTTTGCTTACCTTGAGTAGTCATTTCCTACAGTGTGTAGTTTCTGAATGCAGCCGGAACGAAGTTCATTCGAAAACCAGCATCCTGACGTAAATGATATATTATAGAATTATGTTGCAGGTGGGTTAGTTTAACAACCATACTTTATTAATCTTTTCGAAACCAAAACGCCTTTCGGAATTTCCGTTGACATTTCATGAGTTAGCCCACCTACTGTATGTATAAAGTCCCGAGGATATTTCACGTACAAAATGCAAAATTACGTCTCGGCCGGGGTCAATTAATCAAAAAGAGTTATTTTAGTGGTATTTTTAGCTGCGTGGCTTCAGGGACCCGAAAACTAAGCTCAGTAATATAAAATATCCAAAAATATACGATATAAGTAATATAATATACCTGAATTATATAGTATTTACCTTTAAAAATTAACATTAAAATGATGAGTTTCCATAATAAAAACGAGCTACAGTATCGGTAGGTATGTTCGTTTTTTGCCGCATAACGTATCGTCTAACGTCAACACAGTTGATTATTTTTAGTAGTGGGAGGTGTTGAAAATGTTTGTTCGAATGAAAATCACTAATTGTTTTATATGTATCTCGCTGAGGTATATGACAATGTACATTTAACCAACGCAAAGTCTTTAAGAGCTATAGTAAACGATTTTGTCCTTGTATTTATAAGATCAGCGGCATCCGCATTCTCAGTAGGCGCGCTTTACAAAAAGGGTAGTTTATCTTTTACCTTTCAGCCGCAGGTAAACCACGGTCGGATAATCGCCAGATGTGCTCGTCTATGCGTTTTATGCTGTATTTCTTGAATGAAAGGCGGATTTTTTTATCGGCGTACGCATTCACTTACATTCCATGGAATGGTTTCATGGCAAATTCACCATACAAATCAGTAGATTGTGCTCAAGCAGTTTTCAAGTAAACAGGTACCTCTTTGAAACTGTTTGCTCATGCCTCTCGTTCATCGCCTGTTGGCGTTATAAACGCTTTTTCGTGGAAAAATAATGACTAAACAACATCGCCGTCCAAACATATTTTCCACAAAAAGCTCTTGGAAATAGGTTGTATTTGCGACCATGTAGCATTAAATTTTATCGTGAAAACGATTATAATGCTGTCCTTATCAGTCATAATACACATCGGAGCAACATTTGTAACCTAACGTTAGCCATATTGTATATCGCATAATAACGTTGGATTTCTAAAAGTTAACCATGCCCTAGTTTACGCAGATTAAGAAATCTTCACCGTATCATGTTACACCATGTGTTGGTAGAATCTAAATTGCAAAACAGCGTAGTTCTACTCACATGCCTATGAATATCTTTTGACATGAAAAATGAATCCTGACTTCAACAAAATGTCTTTTTTCTGAAATTGTTGACAGTGTGGCCTTCGGTCAACGCCAGCACTCGAGGAGTAGATGCATGCGGATAGACGTTTTAGTGCTACCTTTGCCCGCGTCGTTTTAGGGACTCGAAAACTAAGCTCTTTATTTATCCTAAACTTCAGAAACTTCCCTACACATCCCTAAAATAGCCATCTTATTAATTAAAATCAAATGCTGACCCGCTACTATACTTTCGTGCCGATCACCGCACTTTGTCAGCACTGATTTAATTTGAATATTAAATACCAACAAAAAAGACAATCTATCCCACCAAGGCGCCGAGATTTTACAGTTAGGTTAAAGAGAATTATTCAAAATTTGCTAACATGTATATGCATTACGTGAGCCTGGTTGTCATCTGGTGGATTCTAGGTGAAATACTTAGGAAATCTGTTTGGGCATTTAAATAACTCTATCAGAGTTTTTGGATTACAGACGTTGCAGCAGGTTGGGCGGGTACTCTTGACCCAAATGTGATTTAAATGGCGTCGTCCGGCGGGGCCTCGTAGCTCAGGTGGTTACAGCGTTGGTTGTTCTAAAGCCTTCACCTTACTGCTGTGTGTTCGAATCCCATCGAGTCGCCGAGTTTTTCATATTTTGATAAATATGAATTATTCAAAATCTTTCAAAACACATATGAACTATCTTTAAAGCCAAAATGATATTTTATTTGCAAAGAAGACATATGAAGCGCATAAGGCATAGTTATCTGGGTAAATGCGGCAGGCATATGACTATTCAGTACCCCTACGAATGCATCTAACTTGAATCATGTTATCACCCGTGTATTGATATTCGCTGTCTCTTATCAAGTTCACATTTAACCTCCCTGCCCTCAGATGGACACCTTCCTGATATCCCCCGTGGTGTAGCGTGTTCAGCGGTGGGTTCAAGTGACGGTCGTAGTAGGCCGCTCACTTGCTTACAGATTCTGACTACGGCTAGCGTAAATTCGCTGGTACCCAACTGTTGTATTTACCCTCCCCCCCGAAGCAAGGATCTGTCTAACAGTCATACCCCGCTAACCTCCCCGACCGGCGGGCTAAACCACCTGGGTGCACGGTTATGTGGACTTCGCTGACCGGATATATCTTCACATCGGCATCGTCGAGACGAGGATCCGTCAGGTACACAGCAGGAGGCCACAAACTTACGGCGATGTCGTAGGCTCTTCCTGGCTTACTCGGGTCGTTCATCCACTACGTGGCCCATAATAACGTTCATCAGCGACTAACAAAATTCGGTAGCCGCATTCAGGACGGCACTGCCCCCCGCCCCCCCCCCCCTTCGCGAGAGGGAAGGGGCTAGACAAGGTGCCCTAAACAATTGCCGAGGAAGCACGCCATCTGCAGGCTGACCGTGGTGGCAGAATTTAAATTCACCTTCAAAACAGCCAATGAAGAAACTACAATAACAAACACTCTCTCTATTCCTCTCCCACCTGATCCCCCCTTACTTCTCCTGCGTCACCTCCTCCTACTTCTTCTTCTCCCTGCCCCACTCGCCAGACTGGTTGGGTGAGTCCTCTCGCTCTGGCAGCCTGGAATGTTTGTTCCGTTTTAAAAAACACGAGGAGGAACCGGGCGGAACATGGAACGGTACTAGTCGATCGAAAACTGGCACGTTAGTAGGTGGACACCGCAACACTGCGAGACGCCGTTCTCCAAAAAATGCCAAATAGAGGAGGTGGATGCCAGCTACACCTTCTCCTGAAGCGGTCACCCCAAGGCAAAGTTGCGGTCCGCGTACCCTTGGATCTCCTCAGCTTTGCGAGCAGTCCAGGCGTCCTGCATCTCGCGCAGTCTTTGCTGAAGCTGGCGGCGACTGCGGTAGAAGGCAGCTTTGGTGGCATCAGTGGGGTGATCTACGTAGGCTTTGTGTAGGCGGTTCTTCTCAGCTAGCAGATTTCTGATGGCGGCGTCGTTGTCGTCGAACCAGTCCTGGTGTTGGCGGGGAGCGCGACCGAGGACGGCGAGCGCCGTCGACTGGACCGTGTCTCGCAGTTGACACCAGCGGTTCTCCACGGAGGCGTTCTCGGCAGCGGCGGCGTCGTCGGCGGCAGCGATAGGAAGGTTGTCTAGCCGCTGAGCTAGCTCATTGCTGAAATGGAGACGGTGAGCAGGCAAAGACAACAAGGCAACATTCAGCTTACCTGGGGGTCGCTTACCTTGTGGTCTCCTGCGAGGCTGTAGGCGAATACGCATCTTCGAGATGACGAGGCGATGGTCGGTCCACCCGTCAGCAACCGCGATCGCCTTCGTCGCCAGCACGTACGCTGATCTCGCCTCCGGACGAGGACATAGTCCAGCAGGTGCCACTGGCGCGACCGAGGATGCCTCCAGGTGGCCTTCTCTCGCTCCGGCAGACAGAAGAACGTGTTCGTCAGCATGAGGCGGTGTTCTGCGCAGGTGCGGAGAAGCAGCAGACCATTGTCGTTTGAGCCGCGGAGACCGTGGGGACCCAGCACTCCTCTCCAGGCAGTATGGTCTGTGCCGACGCGGGCGTTGAAGTCGCCAAGGATAATCAACTTGTCCACCTTCGACACAGTCGCCAAGAGGGCGTGCAGGTCCTCGTAGAATTTGTCTCTGACGGCGTCGCGGTTGGTCATCGTCGGAGCGTAGGCGCTGATGATGGTGGCGAATTTGCCTCCCCAGAGAGGCAGGCAGAGGCTCATCAGGCGATCGTTGATGCCCTGCGGCAAACAGGGCAGTCGTCCCACGATGTCGTTCCGAATGGCGAAGGCGACGCCCGCGTCTCGTCGCTCTGCCCTGGGTCGACCGCTCCAGAAGAAGGTGTAGCCGGCACCTACCTCCTCCAGTTGGCCTTGTTCGGAGAAACGGGTCTCGCTGAGTGCGGCGATGTCCACCTTGTAGCGCGCCAGTTCTCGTGCCACTAGCGCCGTCCTCCGCTCCGGTCGGTTGCTCCTCGGATTGTCTAAAAGGGAACGAACATT
Source organism: Spirometra erinaceieuropaei (assembly GCA_902702965.1). Lineage (NCBI taxonomy): Eukaryota > Metazoa > Platyhelminthes > Cestoda > Diphyllobothriidea > Diphyllobothriidae > Spirometra > Spirometra erinaceieuropaei. The sequence continues at coordinate 39,822 of CACRXP010000996.1, forward strand.
CCAGGCTGCCAGAGTGAGCGCGCTCACCCTGCCAGTCTGGTGACAACGAGTGGGGCGACGGGAAGGAGATGGAGAAGAAGATGACGAAGGAGAAGAATAGGCAGAAGAATAGACGGAGGTAGAGGAAGAAGAGGTAGCATGAGGAGAATGAGTATGGTTGTTGTTGTTGTTATTGGTATTGTTGTTGTTTCGATTTTGATTGTTTCGACCATGTTTAGACGTCTGCGGCCCTGGCTAGCCTGGAGACGGCGTGGTACCCAGCAATGTTTAGGCCACCTTTTCTAGGCCCTTCCCCTCGTGGGGGCTGGCAGTGCCATCCCTGAATAGGGCTGTCATGTGCCGTTGTGGCACGGCCGAAATCCACTATGGGACCACGACTTCGGGTTGTAGTGGAGAGCGACTCGAATTCGCCGTAAGCCGCGGTCTCCGTCGGCGAAGGTGGGCGCGTCAAGGCGGTGTCGATGTGGAGATCCATCCCGTCACCGGTTGTCGAGCGACGTGCAGAGACGAACCACGTCACGACGGTGCCGACGCAATGTTCCATCCGACCTTCCATCCAGCGGAATCCGCAAACCCTGTGCACACGGCACAGCGCACAGGGCCCCCTCACCTGGTTTAGCCCGCCGGTCGAGACGGTTGCCCGGGGTGTGGCCGTTGAGCAGAGCCCAGCTACGTGGAGCCACAGGTGAGAGTTGAGTGCCAGCAAGTGGACGCTAGGCGCAGTCTCACCTGCAAGCAAGTGAGCGACCACCACGACCATTACGTGAACCCACCGCTGACACCCCTACACCCCGATAGGGACAGTAGCGCAACAGACATTGCGGCGTTAGTTTGTGTAGGGTACGCAAAGCGGATAGCAACCGGAGCATAACCATGAAATATTCGCCGAAAACCACCAAGTCACCATCATCACGCAACAAGGACAGGTCGCTGCTTAGTAGTTTATGAAATTTGGGAGGCAAATTCAGACACTCCAAAGAAGCACGTTATATTAATCCTCGACATATTCCGAGGTCTTATGTACTCGATGATCAAAACCAACCATAAGTTCTCAGTATTAAACGCATTCAGCCTCGGGAAGAAAACTGCTAAACTCTCTAATCCAAAGCATCCTAGGCTATTCAAAATGGTTTTGAGGTGCAAAAAACGTTTAATATTATCCTCTTAAGACGTGTTCCTCAAAATATTCCCACCAAGGATATTTGCTGCTAGATTGGGCACCGGGGCAGCGGCTGAAATTTCAGCAGTTAGTCTCGGAGCTCAGAACGGGAGTAACAACAGCCGGATGATAGAGCGGTCGTTTAGGCTCATGCTGTGAGTCTGTTGTCCCAGCTGATGCAGGTGACAAAGTGGCATAGCTGGTTTACAATATGAGACGAGCTAAAACATCTGTATACAAATGCGCAAGGTCTGCTCTCTAAACTAGATGTCCATAAGCTTTACCTATGCTGTTTTATGCCAGATGTCATATCCATAACTACAACGAGGCTGTCGACGAACGTGGCGGAGTCACTCTACCCGGTGTTCCGTTATTCAGAAAGCATAAAGCGTGAGGTCAGGTCTGTGTGTGATCACTTAGGCAGGCATGACCTGCATGTGTTGAAAAAATGGGGAAAGCACGGAAGCACAAATTGGATCACCAGCAGGACGCCGCACTCACAAGCTCTCGATATTATGACGGTTTTCCAACGATAAAAGAATAAGATGTGTTTTCTATTTCATATCCAAAGTCATGATTATGTGCGAATTCAGTCCTCAACAAATCGACCAAAATGTTATTGCTGCCTCAGGATCTAAGCAAAACATAGATCGGAGCCTCCTGAAAGCAGTACAGAAATCATATTTCACTTAACACTTCTTATCTCCGACGGGACTACGGGAAGGGCAACAGACCATATTTTTGGACCTTGTGCCGACAAAAATACATGACACAGCCTATGACATAAAGTGCCTACTTCCTTTCGACAAACGTTACCACGTAGTCCTATTGCGAGACTATTCACTCATATCTGTACCCGTTCGAAATTTCACGGTCAGATACAAAATATGGCGTGAAGGCTCCTACTAAAAAAATCGACAAGTGTCGTGTAGACTTGAATGCTAGATTCACCGGGTGTGTTATCAAAAACTATTTGGGATCAAGGGCTTTTTACGTGGTCTAATCACCAGATACTACACTAAATTTTAAGATAGGATGTCTTGCTACACGGCTAGCTGAAGGGTTCATTAAAGAGTGAAGTAAAACGCAAGCGAAAGCCGTGGAAAACGTATCTCAGGGAGAAGACAATCGAGTTAATAAATGAGTACAAGATGCAGGGAATTAAGCAAGGAATTCTGTTTACAAAGACTACCAAGCCTTCAAAAAGTAACCTGCTAAACGGCGTAACAAAAATCCCAATGCTTCCCTACAGCTAGATAACCTAATATGCAAGAAGTCGGGCACCCATACCTTTGTTAAACACGGATGATGTATTTTTTTAATTTTGCAAGTACAACCAGCAGACTGAGCACATACCTAAGTACTGTTCTTCATTTTTTCGAACGAATTCGCCTTAAAATCTGATAAATATAGCGTGAATGAGGTCCCGAAGAGTGACTTACTGGTTCACGCAAGAGCTATTTTTTCCGCACGTGGCACTGAAGCTGAACGGACTGACGCCGATAGGTCCTGATGGAATACCAGTCAGGCTGTTGGATTAATTAGCCGTGAAATCCGTGGAACCCTTATCTCTCATGTTTCACGCCCCTCTTCCGAAGCAGGCAGATTTGCACTTCGGTGACTGGGTTGGAGTTCATCGATATATAAAAGCGCAGCAGTGCGTACGCAAAAAACTACCGGCCGGTAAGCCACTACTTCAGATGTTGCAACATTATGGAGCGAATTGCAAAATAAATGCAGTTTTTGAGCGAAACATGACTTCTGCAGAGAAGGTCCTGCTTGTCCAATTTATTCTAACGTCTCGAATTGTGGAATTGAGCAAATGATGTAGGAAATTTGGTGTGCATAGCCTACATACAATTCAAAAACACCTTTGATACTGTGGCTCACTAAAGTTTTCATTGTAACCTCAGCATTATAGGGGTGAAGGACAACCTTTAAACATGCATTGAAGACTTTTTAGTTAGTAGGTCACAAATTAACCGTCTTGGCTACGATCAATAGGCGGAGGTGGAGCTTGAGAGCGTAGTTTCTCAGGACTTCGCTCTTTGTCCTCTCATCTTCCCTATACATTATGCGGATTGCACCCGCGTGTTGGAATGTGACATCGCAATATTTGCTGGCAGCATAAAGCTCTGAAAAGTTTCTCGCAACGAATAAGACGAAACAAACTTGCAGGCAAACTTACATCGACTTGAGCAATGGTTAAACCACAAACTCTACCGGTCCAATGTTAGCAAGCGCAGTATTCCGCGAAACAGTTGAACCAGCACCGTCGCGTCCGGTGATGTTCACATTTTGCTCGACAGCAGAGTTAGAGCCAGCACGGTAACTTCCTTGATAATTATTTCATGTTGAGAGTAGAATTGTGCAACATCTACCAGACCATCAGAATCAAACATCGATACCAAAGCTAAGGACTCAGACAACTCTAGGAGTGTGGATTTCGGCTTCACTGAAACTGTGCCGAGGCAACAAACTATCTTACCTTTCCCTACCTGTTCCACATTCTTGAACTTACTGGTTGTTTAACTGAATGGAAGGGACACAACTCGACGCGACGCGCTTGGCATGACTTGGATTGTCAGGTCGTTTGGCTTTTGATTGTTAATTCATTGATAAATCTGGTCTTATCCTGATATTCATAGTCTGGGCTTTACGGATCTGTATTTAGCGCTCGCGATAGTGGTGACATTTTGACGTTTGCGCTTATACCTTTAATTTGTTGACTTTCCATTAGCATACCGTCCGTTTGCCTTCTTTCTTTCTACAATCATGACCTCTACCAATTCCAACGATGCCAATCCTTCACTTAGTGGACTTGTTTCTACTCCCCCAGACTTTTGGCAACATGCGCCCGAGCTTTATTTTTTCCGTATCGAGGCGACTTTTCACTCCGCCAAGATAACGCGTGAAGGCGAAAAGTTTTACAAGTTGGTCGAGGCCTTTCCTCCCACTATTCTTACCCAAGTGCAGACGTTTCTGAGAGATCCCCCGACTGATGCTCCCCAAACCCAGTTTAAGGCTGAACGTCGCCTCACAACAGTCTCCGATCGGTAGCGTTATCAAGCGCTGGTAAAAGAGGAAGCACTAGGTGATTACAAGCCGTCTGAACTCTTGCTTCGTATGCGTTCTCTTGTTGGGAACGAGAAAATTGACGACAAGTTTTTTAAAGAGATGTTCTTAGAACGTCTGCCGACGTCGGTACAAAAAAATTTGGCCTGTGGCACAGACGACCTGGACATATCAAAGCTTGCGGAGATGGCTGACCGTAGGATAGTGGTTTAGCGTTTGTCATCCCCGACGATTGCTCAGGTGTCCCAGCCTCTCATCGTGTCCATCTCTGACTTTGCTGAACTAAAGACACAGATTGCACAGTTGTCAGCGACCTTTGCCGCTGCGCCGATCCCCCGGTTCCTCTCGGCGTTCCTTCGGCCGTGACCGTCGTCGTTCCCGCTCTCGTCCCAGGATCGCAAACCTATGTTGGTATCATGTCAACTATGGCGATAAGGCGCGGCGCTGTGTCACACCCTGCTCCTTCACGTCCACGCAGGGAAACTCCTCGGCCGGAGAGTAAATGCGGCCGAGCTCTCTGGCAACTCCACGTGTCGCACATTTTATGTCAGTGATAACACGATTGGCAGGAACTTTTTAGTCGACACTGGGGCTCAAATTACTGTTATCACTCCCACGCCGGCTGAACGACGTTGCCAAAACCATGATCTTCACCTCTAAGCTGTCATCTGTTCCCCCATTCCCACTTTTGGCACTTTGATCCACACCCTGAACATTGGCCTTCGTCGGTCATTCCCCTGGATCTTTGTGATTGCTGATGTCCCTCATGCAATCCTCGGCTCGGACTTTCTTGCTGAGTTCGATGTCCTAATTGATTGCCGACGTGCCCCTCTCCTCGACCGCACAACCGGTCTGTTTGTTCTTGAACTAACTCCCTTTACTGCCCCCACAAACTTATCTGTCTTGGATACGGATATTGCTAGACCCTTTCGGCAACTGCTTCTTAGTCATCCCAACATGATTAACCCCTAGTTTCGCAGTGGTGAGGTTCAACATGATGCTGTGCACCATAGCCACACCCCAGGTCATCCCGTGTTTGCCCGACTGAGTCGACCAGCTCCGGAGCGTTTCCAGGCCGCGAAGGCGGAGTTTGAAAACATGCTGCAACTGGGAATAATTCGACCGTCCGAGAGCCCTTGGGCGTCTCCACCGCACATGGTACCCAGGGCGATATTGGGCGACTGGTTACCCTGTGGCGACTATCAAGCCCTCACCAACGCTACCATTCCCGATCGGTACCCCGTGCCTCATCTTCACGACTTTGCTGGAGCCCTTTTCAGTAATGCGGTTTTCTCGAAGATTGATCTGGTGCGTGCTTTTCATCAGATTCCCGCCCCCCTGGGGACATCCCTAAAACCGCCGTCACCACAATCTTCGGTCCCTGCCAGTTCATCCGCTTGCCGTTTGGTCTTCGTAATGCGGCCCAAACGTTCCAGAGGTTCATCGAGCATGTCTTTCGTGGCCTACCCTTTGTGTACGCCTACATTGATGACCTCTTGGTGGCCAGTCGGAATGAGGAAGAACACAAAGACCAGTTTGCCTCGCAATGTGCAGTTGGGGAGCTTACCAACCTCCAGCATCGCCTCCGGCAGGAGGACGACAGCTAATAAGCCAGAAATGGCAATTCCAGTCGCACTTGTGTTTGTTGGTAATAACATTCTACCTAATAGGTACACTCCGGTGTAACGCTGTCAGAAAACTCTGACAAAGCGCTCTCTCTCTGCCGTGGCCAACGCCAACCTCAAGTGGTGGCAACCGCATCGTCAGTATGCTTGGCTTCTACTGACAAAGCTCTTCTTGTACCGTTTGGTTGAAGAGTGCCACATGCATTGACACTGTCCTTGAAAAGTCACACCCTCTGTCTCAGATTCGGCAATGAACTTTAGTGAGGGGTGCGCACTGTTGAACTTTTACACAAGGTCGTCGATATCAGTGGTACCATCCGCCTGACAGAAGATATCGTCCACGTACCGACCACAGAAGACGAGGCTATTAACCCCTTTTTTAAATTATTTTCCAGACTGTTACTCCTCATTTGTAGATAATTCTTCAGGCAGTATTCCTTCCGAATTTCCTCCTGCATTGGTATTTTCCTATGCGACGTTATTCCAAACTATAGGGCACTCAAAGACGTTCGCTTACGTTTTCACTAATAAAATTGATCTGAACCAAACATAAGAAGGCCATTATTAAAACTACACAGTCAAATTCAAGACAGACAGACCACGGCGAGGTAGAGCCGAACGGTTTAAGAATTGGTGCGGCAAACTTTCCGAATGTGAACGAAATCAATAACTGCAATACAGAATCGAGAGCTGTCGACAGCATACGTGTAAGACCATGAAATATTCAGAGTGATTAAAAAGAACACTTTTAAGACAAGACACACATGTATGCGTGTGTATACATTTTTGATGCCCAATGTTTTCGTGGTCACGTGGGTTTATATCTCATATGTTTATCACTGAAGAATATTGCATGACCACTTTCACATGTTGTTAAAACAGTTTATTCCGCATATTCGTCACGTGTGATATTACCAATTTTGGTATTCGGCAATTGAATATGCGTTGCATTTTGATTACAAAAGTACTTAGACATTTGAGGTTTATCAAACGACAGACTGCTGTACCGATTTTTTCGCTTTAATAGTTCAAATCTCAGCCGGGAACAGATATTATCGCTGTGCAAATGGATTTTGAAGAAACCATTTACCATTATCTTGGTCTATCGGAATTTACGTTTTCAATGCATTTTTTCTTTGTAATACGGCGTTTGTGTGCATTATTTATTGCACATGTGATTGACATAACCGTCTTTGTTTCTATTTTAGTTAAATTGTGCTGGTCAAATTAAATAAATTCTGGTGCAAGTCAAAAACATATCCGCCTGTGAAAAAAGTTAATATTAATTTGAGAATTTACTTAAGAAAAACGACAAAAATTTGATAAGAATTCTAATAGATTTTTTTCCGTTTTTAACCTTTAGGTGTTAGCATGTAATCGCAATGCATGCGAAGGACCAGGTGATGTAAATGCATGGTTGAGACTTTTCGGAAATTAGTTGGGCATAAATGTTACGGAATGACTTATTATAAATACCAATATGTCTTACTTTTAGCGGTATTCTTGGATGATTTGCCGGTGTGCGTGCAGCCCCGTGATCCATGCACACATGCTGACATCAGCAAAACCCACGAAAGAAGGAGCATAATTCTGTAAGACAGTGCCAACTCTGATTCTGTATTTAAACTCCTACGAAGTGCGATATAAGGTGAGTCGAGGTCACGAGCATGTTGCAGGTGTCTGCATTTCTGCCGTACGTGTGCTGCAGACGTGATGCCTGCTCACGCAGTCCTGGGATGATGGTGGTTGACAAACTGATGGCAGGCGCCTTGTTGAGATTCTTGAGACTTTGCCCCCCTAAAACGAGCCACGCAGTAGATGTGTTGAACCAATACAGAGGGGTTACATTAGTGTCTGGCAGGCAATAATCATAATACGTATCCATAAAAAACGTCTGCAGTGGGTGTACGGCGACACCCCATGGCACAAGCCCACACCGCGCCCTTCGCGATCCGAGCGCTCCATTCACTTATGCTGAAATTTCCGGCCAGTAGAACAATATGCATGAGGTTGTGCGGTGGTACTCGTGAATGCAGGTTATCGCCGTGCCAGTAACCAACGTCCCCTACTGCCTTAGGCTTACTTGTGTTTGTGATAATATCGGGTTCAAACGTTGCAGAAGGAGATATTCGGCCAGATACTGATCTGGTCTTCTATCATTATAGACAGACTCACGCGCATGTTACTCTTCTGGAGCAAGTAGTGGGCATCTCTGGAATCCATAGTATAACTGTCATATTGTTTTGATGTATTGAAATCGCAAGTACATATTATTTTACAAATGAAATGCTATATCCGACCTGCGTGTTCGCCTTGATCTTTAAGCATTTTGAAATGTATGGCAAGCTACTATGTTCTGCGGGCATAGCAACCTTAAATTGTGCATGACGGAAGAAAGTGTCCTGATGTAAGGCATGCTGTGCCAAGCCCAAACTGCTTTGCCTGCATATTCTGAAATTTTAAAGCAACCAATCCAAGCCGACTATTCTCTGCTGGCTACAAGAGACAGGACATTTTTTGTGTAGTTTTCAAGTCGCGAGGGTCATATATAGGATGCGTTATCAACTTTGTGGTGGGATGGGTTATGTTCTGCACTTGACACCATTCTACTACCCATAAGGACGTTTTAGTCCAAATTTTCCAATACTACCAGTGGACGTGTTAGATGATTGTTGAGGAGGAAGTGGTGCTTAAACGCATCCAAGGGAACAGTTTATAACTTACCTGGTGGGGGCTTGCACATTTGTCTCCTGTGAGGTGGCAGTCGGAGCTCATCTTGGGGACAACGAGGCAGTGCTGTGTCCAACCACCGGCGTCGCAAACTGCCTTGGTCACCAGCACATCCAGTCGGTCTCGCATGCGGACGGGTACGTAGTCGAGCAGCTCCCAGCCTCGCCATCGGGGGTGCATACGGGTCGTCTTTTTTCTTGTTTAATGACTAATGAAAGTTGTTGGTTTAGGTGTAGGCAGTGGTGCAAACACTTATTCCGTATAGATCCAATAATATACGAGCATTGATTGTTGAGACTAAATGCCACGAAACGCCTTTTAAATCCGTAATTGGATTTATTTTGGATATCTTCATACATCCGTCTTATAGCAGCATAATAATTGGTCTCTGTCATGCCGTGATAACAGTCGCAGCTGAATAATAATATTTTCGCATCTGAGTGCACATCTAGCTAACAACAATCATAGTTTAGAACGAACAAAGGCGAAACGGACGAATGTGCAGTCTGGCATTGAGGATAAAGCAAACCACGCATTAACATATTTTAATGATAAAAATATTAGCAACTTACCTCTTTGCGGCTTATTCAAATGAGTGTTGATGCGTAGGTCATTGGCAAATAACAAAATATGCCTGGCTATATAGGGCTAGTTAAAGAAACTTTATTTATTGCAGTCCTTAGTGAGCCAAAGATCAGAACAGCTGAAATTATCTCGAGTCGCCTCATTAATAATGTCTGTACTATTTTGCTTGCTTATATATCACTGTGCAGGGGTGTCCAGCGGTGGGTTTACGTAACGTTCGTTCTAGGTCGCTCACTTGGCTGCAGGTGCAGACTACGCCTAGCGTCCATATGTTGGCACCAAGCTGTCGCCTGTTGCTCCCCGAATCTGGGCTCTGCCTAACCGCAACACTCTGATAACCGCCTCGACGCCTGTCTTGTTAGCTGTAGGTCATTTACGATCGCCTGATGAGTCTCCGACTGCCTCTCAAGGAAGGCAATTTGTCACCATCATCAGCGCCTACGTCTCCCTATGACCAACGCTAACGCCGCAAATGACAAATTATATGAGGACCTGCACTAACTCCTGGCGACTGCGTCAAAGCCTGAAAAATTGATTGGCCTTGGTAACTCCAACGCCCGCGCCGGAATGGATCATGCTGCCTGGAGACGAGTGCTGTGTCCCCATGGTCTAAAGGCTCCAACGACAACGGCCTGCTCCTTCCTGGAACCTGCAACAAACACCTTCTTCGGACTTGCGATACAAGGGAAGGCCACATGAATGCACCGTCGGTCACATCTGTGGAACCGGTTAGACTTTGTCCTCGACCGACGGCAAGACAAGCGGGACGTGCTGGTGACAAAGGCGTTGCCGACTGCCGACAGTTGACTGACCGTCGCCTCATCATATTGAAGCTGCGTATTCGCCTAGAGCCTCGTAGAAGACCTCAACGTAAGCGCCCACGGGTAAGTAGAATATTGCTTTGTTGTCATTACCTGCGCACCATATCGATTTCAGCGTCGAAAAAGCTCAATAGCTAGCAGCCTTCCAGTTGATGACGCCGCCGCCGCCGCCGTTGGCGACAACGCTTCCGTGGATAACCAATGGTGTCGAATGCGGGAAACAGTCCAGTCGACGGCGCTGACCGTTCTCGGTCGCGCGCTCCGCCAACACCAGCACTGGCGTGATGAAAAGAACACCGTCATCAGCAACGTACTCACCTAGAAGAACCGCCCGCACAAAGCCTACGTCGGCCGCCCCACCGACGACGACAAAACTGTTTCCTACCTCAGTCACCGCCGGCTGTGCGAGGTGCAGGACGCCTGGACGGCTGGCAAGGCTAAAGGGGATCAGAGGATACGTTGACCGAAAGAAATGGAAGAATTTCTTCTCAGCAATCAAGACAGTCTACGGGTCACCAATAAAAGCTACTGCACCTCTTCGCTGCGACGATGGCAGTTTCCTAGTCATTACGAAGACAAAAGTTGTCCAACCATGGGCCGAGCACTGCCGAGGCTTCCACAACCGTCACTTCACCCTCTCTGACGCAGACCACGCCCGTCTTCCGACAGTCAAGGGGAAGTCCCTAAGGACTTCAGGACGCCAAAACCCTCAACCTATATAGGCGTAAAGGAGACCGTCATCACTGCGACAACCACGGAGGCATTATCTTGCTGAACATCGCCTGGGAAAACCCTTGCTCGCATCATTCTCAACCGTCTAAACAATCAACGGAAACAAGACATTCTGGAGGAAAGCCAGTACGGCTTCCGCCGTCATCCGAGGACAACGGACATGATCTTCGCAGCCCGCCAAATGCAGGCGAAGTGTCAGGAGATGTGGACCCACCTGGATCCGACGATAGCCCACGACACTGAATCTTAACGGACTCTGAAAAACCATGCAGAACTTCAGCTGTCGCGAAAAATTCACTCAGATGGTGCGTCAACTCCACGATGGCATGATGACGCTCGTGACGGACAATGGATTTATCCCAGAGGCCTTCGCAGTGTCTACCGGAGCGAAGCAGATCTGCATCCGTTCACCCACCCTCTTAAGTCATATGTTCACAGGCACACTGATGTACGCCTTTCTTGAAGGACGCCTCGGGATCTGCCGACAGGACGAACGGCCACCTCCTTAATCACAGACGGGTGCACTTCCGGTCGCATGCATTAACAACTACCGTCCACGAACCTCTCTTTTCCGACGACTGTACCCTCAAAACCACCTCATATAGGGACATGCAAAAAAGCATGGACCTCTTCGCCGCTGCCTGTGAAAAATTCGGTCAAATGCCTCAACACAGACAAAACGGTTCGCATGCACCAACCGCCACCCAACACTGCATACAATGCCTGAACGGAGTCCAACTGCAAGTGGTGGAAAACTTCACGTATCTGAGCAGCACCCTCTCCCTTAGCGCTAACTTCGACCTTGAAGTTGGCCGACTGATTTCCAAATCCGTCTGCAGAATACCGTCTGTGGAGGTCACGGTCTCCATCTCAAAACGAAGCTGAAGATGTACAAAGCAAGTATTCGGCCGACGGTGACGTGTGGAGCGGAGACCTGGACGGTCTACAAGAAGAGGCGTGGATACTCAAACTGGCCAGTATTCTGCTGCGGAATAATTTACAAGTATTTTAAGTAGGAAGCAGATGTGCGTATGTGGAATTTAACTTCGAAAAGTTGTCGTCTTAGTATTTCTGCCAAAAAATAGTCTGAGCGATCGCTGTGACAGGAGCCTCAGTCGCCTGACGTTTCAGATTCTCGCTCGAAACCACCACCCGACACAGTGAGAGAAACAAGTGTGTCCCAAAAACTCAAATATTTTACTTTGAAGGTTGGCACGGGTATCGTGCATGCATATGTTTCCATGGAAAATCGCTGGATGGTTTATGTTAACGGAAATCTGTTTGATAAAAAGACTTAAACAGGTTCCGAAGTCATATGAACAGTAGATACAAATGGAAATATTATCAACGAAACTATTGAGAATTCAATCGAAAGGGCTGGGATCTATTTACGAAACCGAATTTTCAAATGGGTTAAAACTGAGGTAGATTAATATTATCGAGTAAATATATTACGCATTTTAGGTAAATATATCTCGCCTTACTAAAGTAGCTATAATGCGCATAAGGCATGATACTATTCCGAGAGTAAATAACCGACCCTAGATAGTAGCAATTGCTCGCGTACGTGAAAATCGAATTTTCATAGCAGTTGCCGCAGCGTTGTAAACCGACCGGAGACAACCGTCAGGTAATGGGACTGAAAGGCCATTTGATACGCAGGAAATTTCCGGGATCGTAAGCAGCATGCAGTAGAGTTGCATTTAAGGCGGTTGCATTGTAGAAAATGGCGTTCGTTGTCTGACACAAATATCAAAACATTCAGCGATCAGACTGAGGGAGGTCGCTGGTGCTCTGGTCACGCTTAATGCCACCGGATTCGGCATGATGAGGCTAGCAAGAAATGTCCATGATTTATGTTTAAATCAAAAAAATAACGAGTGCAACAAAATTTCAAAGACTTAACTGTTTTTCACATCGGTCATATGAACGATGACAAACTGGGTGGCCAGCGTCCGAAAAATTCCGAAAAAACCTCTTGTCACGTTTCCAACAAAGTCCGCTATTTTCTGGTTAAACGTATTGTGATGCCTATAGCTAACTTCATTATTATAGTTAAGAATAGGACTTTGTAATATTTGCGGGCTTAAATTGCCTACGCCGGTAGGGCAATTAAATTAGCCTTGTTAGAAATTATCAAAATAATATCAAAGACGATTTACGATAATGTTTGTTGCACCGAAATAAACCTCAGATTTATTTTGAAGTTGCCCCAAAATAGCCGGTTGGTTAAACGCCAGCTCAACATTTAGCCGCTCCGCCGCCCGCAAAATAAACAGCAAGATTTTCAGAACTTTTGTGCAGGACAAATCCAGCAACTTTTCAATAACAGTATTTAGGAAACACTTTCAATGATAAAACATTTCGTCTTTTGCTGAGAGCGCGAAGGTTTTACACCCGATGTTAACCGAATATGCCACTGCAGTGTAAGAACAGGATTGCTGACTTGCGACGAAATCGTTTTTTCCTGATATTACACATGCGCAACATCTACCATACAGATTCATCCTCCGCCACGATAAAGTAAAGAAGACTGGAGACAGGTGAGAACGAACTTAGCTGGCATGTAGGTGTACCGTCGCATTTCTTGGTCCAAAACAGACATTAATTATCATTTAAACCACTAGAAGAATGGATGTGTACATTGAACCTCAAAACGTGCCGCCTGCTTCCGCAATACACTCCTATGTTGGCATTTTCAGCAGCTGAGTTTCCCTGATATTACCTACTGGACAAGCAGTTTGTGCGTTTATGTTGCCATAATAATGGCCAAAACATCAATACGCCGAGCACTGACAGAAATTAAATGTCCTGCTGGCATTAGTTAACGTCTTTTTAATAAAATGCATTAGCATTTGGGGAGCAAGGGTATTAGATACGAGTTGATTATCTAAGAAATATGATAAGCCAAGCCCTGTGAGACGTCAGCCACGCAATATTACTGATCCGGTTAGCCCTTTCTGTTCCTCAGAGGATAGAAATCACCTTCGGTTAAAAAATTTAACTTTGGTAGAAAGGGCTAAGGCACCTCAAGCTATTGTGTTCATTCATGGCAGTGTCGCAATGTGCCTGACTAGAATCGTCAGTTGTACAAAAAAACATTTAGGAATATTCAAAAGTAATAAAAGTCACAATTTGCGACGCCAAAGAGAAACGTATATGTTAGAACCTGCCTTTCAAGGAGTTTCTACTCATGGGCAACCTTTGATCTTGAAAAATATGTTGCAAAATAAAGCCAATAGGCCGGAATACGACCACGCCAAACAAAGTGTTATCAATGACTTCAGAAGATTTAAGATATTGACCTCTGTGATTGCATTTTTCAATAAATCTGTGTGAAACAGCGCTGTGGATAGAAAGCAAAGAATTCGCTGACAAGGTCTGCATAGGACGGCTATTTTCACAATAGCACAAAAATATTGCGGCGTACAATCGGTCACGTTTATTAATATTGTGCTCTTGGAAGCGTAATATAGATAATGAGCCACATCACGATCATCATGAAATAAAATAATTCATCGCTGCTTGACATTTATCTTTTTATCAAATCATCGATTTGCTCATCGTTCGGTGTGTTCCATTGACGCTGGCGGAATTGGTGTAAGGACTTTATCAGCCAACGTTTAATGTCTTATTATACAAATAAAGAGTAATAAACGTAATCAAATCTTCTAGTGTATATATAAAACAACAAAAAATTTGATTGCCTATGTGCAGATGATGTAGAAAAGAGCAAAGGAACTCGGTGGAAATAATGGAGACTTTAACATCCGACATGCAACGACCCCATTTGTCCAGATGTACACCATTCTACGTTCCAGTAGTTTCTGTAGCTCATCAATAAGTGCCTTTTTACGAAAAAACCTCATATGACGTGAGATTAAAATGAGGAAGTGAGAACGGGGAATTTTCTCAATAGTCGATAATCAAGGTTCCGCTGCTAACTATTGTGTTGCCTGTTATTCATTAACAAATTTATGTTTTACCCAACATTATCCATGCGTAAGAGGTTTCATTAACAAAAATGTTATTCTCCGGCTCTTTTTATTAAAACATTTTCTGTTTTATCTCTCTGTCAGTCCGTAGCAGTCAGTAACTTCAAAGAAAATGACAGAAAACTTTGCAAATCCTCATAAACATATGCTCGTATACTTATAAAGTAGTTAATTAAAAACACATTTTAAATTTAGTTTTAGATGCGGAATGCATAAATCTTATGATAAGACATCAAGGTTACAAATGATCGGCATTTACGAGATAAGAGCAAAGAACATATTTATCGCTTTCTTCTGTGAAATTGTTATTTGTTTGAAAGGCTGCTGAAATCATTTTAGCACTTTTTCAGTAGTCATTTCCGTAGTGGAATACATGGGTGTCTGGAGAATAAAGTGGCCATTTACCTGGTTACTCTCCAGATGTCTTTTCAACACACTTGAGGTAGGAAAATGATCAATATAAGTTAGTACAAAGCTTCCTTGACAAATGTCTCGCTGCGGGAGAAAGTAGGAAGGTTGCTTGGTATTGCACAGTTTTATTTAAGTAAGTAAACGTGAGTCTGATATAAGACTTTGATGCTATTGTAGTAGCCCTTCTCTGGGCGCTGCTTTCAACGCTGGGGTTTTGGCGAATGTCTGCACTTGCGCGTCAAGGCTGCCTGACGCTCGTCCACACGGCTCTCCAACAGGTTAATCAGACTGAAGGCCGAATTAGACGTGTCATGGCTTATTACGACCCGACTTGGTACGCCGTTTATATGGTGTCGGACGTGCTGTTAACTCCGTCTGACTTCTTCTCCAGTTGATCTGTACAGAATATGTTATCCTTCCCACTGTCATCCGCCTCCTCTTTTGATTCGAAACATGGCCTGAAGGTCACGGTAGGCAGGGTCTCAATCTCGGCCTAGTATTCTGCTGCGATATTATTTTAAAAAGAGTTTCCAAGGTAACATCCCGATCAGTTCCCTTTAACAACTAAAAAGATGCAGAAGGTCACCTCTGTCCTGTCCGATGTCGAAGGGATAGACATTCAGTGCGCTCCGGCGCAGTTAGTATGTAAAGTATTTCACTTTATGAAAGGGGCCTTGTGGCAGGTTGCCGTACACTTTTAAGTATATCTATATATTTTCGAACCCACGTTCGTCAAGCCTGCACCGCACATTCCCGGTGAGGCCACACAAACACTCGATATACCTAACCGAGGGCATTTGCAGGTTTGCGAGGCAACATCCATGATGAAGCGTACAAAAATTACAGCGTAATGTATCGGGCGGTGTAGTTGATTTTCCAAATATCATTTTCCCTAGCTTACGGCAAGTGCATCTCAGACTGACCGGGCGGTAGTTATTTAGATAAAGTTCTGGTCCTCTCTGGTGGATAAGAAAGATAATGCCCAAATTCCATCTATCGGGAGCTTAGGAGGTTTGAGGGATTTTCGGAAGATTACACAGAGGGTTTGTCATAGTACTTTAGCTATTTGACAGAGGAGTACTCCTGAAATCGCACCTGGTCCATGAGACTTAGTGAGATCCCATCAGTAAAGTCTTCGCGTGCGAGTACAGGACCACATACTTTTAAACTCTGTTTAGTTCATATTTCAATGTTAATTATGCTACCTGTCCTGCAAATAATCGGTTTTGGCCTTAATTACCGCGTTCACTCGCTGCGGCCGTTTTACTAGTTTCAATAAATAACACGTAATTTGCAAGAATGCTTGCATGATGAGCAGCTGCATAAAATTTCTCGCAGTAGATTTCCTTCAAATGTACATATTGCTTCGAAAAAACCCCCGAAAAAACCACTTATGTCATAAGGGGATAATTCATATTCTAATTAGCAACTCTTAGTAAATTATGACGGACGTTTGATTATCCACGGTGTAATCAAAAAGTATTTTAGTGAGGACGGGATGCTGGCATTTGAATGGAATCATAAAGGATGTCTTTGTCTCTTGGAACCGTTTTTTTGACTAGGAATAGGCGGAGCATCAAGCATACTCATCGCTTATCTATTTTACTATTGTGTCTCGGCAACATGCTCTTATGTTCCCCTTCTTGAATGATACATTTATAATTCAGTCAAAAATCCGTCACTTATAATCCAGCGCACGATATTGTCCATCGCTATCGCCTACCTATTTATCTTCTAATTTTCAGAACATGGCGTTCTCTGTCTGCTTATCTGGCTATTGTCAAGCCTAGTCTCAAACACTGCCTTAGGTAGGCATCAGTCCCTTTTCTGAAAACCGCCTCTGATCACGCCCACACGCATGCTGATCGTTTACTAGTAGTATTCGAAGTAGTAAAGACAGGGACAAGAAATCAACAACACATATTATCGTCCTCCTGTTCCCTATATGCAGGGGTTTGCCACAATCTTATTCGTGATGTTTGTTTTTCAAAGCACACCTAGTGAGGAACTCCTATTTCACCGTTTCCGTAATGAAGTACATACAGTGGATGGGCTAACTCATGAAATGTCAACCGAAATTCCGAAATGCGTTTTCATTTCGAAAAGGGTGATTAAGCAGGATTGTAAAACCGAGTATCGTGCAACGCAAGCCTATAAAAATCTAGTTACTACACTATACGGGCTTTCGGTCGAACTACTTTCAGACAGCATGCATGAACTATACTCCTTAAAAATGACTACTTAAGTATCATGCATTTATTGGTTAAATTTCGACTTTGTTAGAAATATTATTTCATTTTATGGAAAACACGCAGAAAATATTCTTTAACCGGCGCACTCATTAAAAAATGACGTATTCTTCCAATGTTATACTCGAAGGAAGTGCATAATTGGGTTTTTGAAAACCTTTCCGATTTCCGATTAATTTTTAACCCGACCTGCCGTCCCACTTCCATCAAGGATTTCTTAACTACAAGCCGTGCATTTTCCGCTTGCGGAAAACCATACATTTTTTTTCGGCATTAGGAATAGGCCATAAGGGACTAAACATTTCAGTATCAGTATCAGTATATTTCAGGGAAAGTAGGTGTGTACCTTTGAAATCCCTATTGGTTACATGCAGAGGATATATATGGAGGAAATGGAAAGGAAGTAACATGAAAGAAATGCGAGGGGAATAGCAAAAACTGTGCAGATGAACACAGAATGTCATGCGTTAACAGAGTTTAGAGACACATTAACTTGCTTTGTTGATCAAAATACAGCGGACAGTTGAGGCACACTTAAGATACGGGAAAAGAAGTAAAATTGTTTAGTCAACAGGCATCGTGGTGAATGCGGACAGCGGTGAGCGACGTGGTCCAAGCTTAATAAATTATATAAACATATATTACTTAAATGTTGGTAGTAGCATCGTTATAGCACTAAATATGCCAGCGTTGGCTGATAAGGTGGCCGTAGTCCGGCGTTATTGGGGTGCGCGCTATAATGCTGATCTAGTCTCCGTTTAAAAGTATCTACCGAGCCTGACTTAACAACATCCTCAGGCAAGGCATTCAAAGCTGCAACCACTCTGTTGGAGAAGAAGAACTTTCGGATGTCAACCCGGGCACCAGCCACACGCAGTTTGAGTGGATGGCCTCTCAGGTTAGTCGTAGTCGCCAACTCGAAGAAGTCTCCAAACGCGAGGCAGCAGCCCTGATTGCGCACGATGCGGAAAGCTTGTATCAGGTCCCCACGTAGCTGTCTGTAACTCAAAGGAAAGAGGTCAATATTAGCTAATCGCGTTTCGTAGGGTAGTGACAACTGACCAGATACAAGTTTCGTTGCTCGCCGTTGAACGTTTTCGAGTATGCCCAAGTCTTTAGCGGTCCAGGGTCGCCGTGATTGGATAGCAAACTCCAGATGCGGTAGCACAAAAGTTTGAAAGACCTCGGCGAAGCAGTCTTCATCAAAGTAGGAGAACGCCCGTTTGACAAGGTAAAGCATGGACATCGCCGACTTGGCCGCCATTGAACATTGCTGCGAAGGCTTAAGCGAGGTTGTGATCCATACACCCAAGTCATTCTGGGCGTCGACTTCTTGCAGTGATTTGCCAGTCAGACGGTAGACCGTGTGGTTAGGAGAACTGTTTCTGCCGACGCGTAGGAAAGTACACTTGTTTACGTTGAACAGTAGAAGCCAGTCTTTCGACCATTGCTCGAGGTGGTCCAGATTTGTCTGCAGTCGCGCCTCGTCAACTTCGCTTCGTATGGTACTCCAGTGGACTGGCAGTGGACTTGGGCCAAATCGTTAACTTTACATGCCACATTGGTAAATGCATAGACATGACGTTCTATGAACGGCCATTTCGCAATATTATAAAAGCTCACAATCTGAGACTGTTCGAATATAAAAATTGGGGGAAGATGTCATTTTACCAAATGAGCAAGAAAAGGAATATTTTTCTTCACGGTTTCCAAGAACAATAATTGAATTTTTAAGGGTGTTGACAAAAATCAATGTAAAATGCATTCTACTTACATAGTTCTCTTTTTACAGAATATAGCTTTTGTACCCAGGCAAAAGACGTTTGCTCGAAAGCCCGCATCCTGAGGTAACATCATTTTTAGGGAATTATGCGGCAAGATTATTAGTTTTGCAACCCTATTTAATTAATCGTTTCGAAACGTAAACGCTTTTCGGAATTTCGGTTGGCATTTCATGACGGGCCGATAGACGCAAATCAACAATTCCTTAAACTATTTGAGTTTTGCCTCTGTAATGCTCTATATGATGGAGTTCCTTAAATAGGCCTTGATAACATAGAGCATTTCGCCCACTTTATGTAGGCCTTATTACTCCATGACTGGCGCTATGATGAATTTAAACGGGATATTTCAATAATATAGGGAGCCAAATTGCTTCGCACCTAGCGTAATTTCCTCAAACCTAGACGATACCTGCGGTGAACGACGGATTTCATGGGCATTACATTGCGGTCAGTCTAAATGCTATTGACATGAGAAGTACAAACTATATGATCTATGGACGTTTAGTACAAAAGTCCAGATCGGTTGGGTATCTAAAAGGGCTTGCGCGCCCATTTTGTTTCGTAGCTGCAGTTCCGATGTCTAAATGAAGAAAATACGGAAGTTGTTTGGGAACACAAAACAGTGCTTACATAAAAAACATCGCGGCGGACGACATAGCGCACTGCAAAATTAAAAAAAACACTAACTATCAGCATGGCATTTAAATAGAATGAATTGTGATGTGTATTCTTTCGTCACAAATGGTATAACTCATGTCTGGTTTTTGGCATTCAGTTCTGAAACATCATACAGTAATGGTCAGGTCTCTATATTTTGTCTGATGTTTCTAAATTGATTGAATATAATTTGGAATTCTGCAACCTATTCTAACTTAAGCTACAAACAATCAATATCCTAACACTGATCTCGTCTTCCACAAATAGTCATTTTTGAGCCAACGGGTAAAACCACCGAAGTATATAAAGAGGATTTCTGTAGGTAGGCTTTTGTTGCAGGTCCACATTATATTGCGCTTATCTGGCAAGTAGTATTAAAATCAAATTCGAGTATTTGAATATACGTTAACACAGCAGACGCATGCATAAAAATAATGCAGCATACTGCCACCGGTTGAATCCCATTAAGTGGGGCGTTTGCTATAGGTTGCCGGCATCTGCGTCGGTATCAAGAGAAGACGAATGACGCCGTCCAAATTCGTACCGCTCACATTCCTTAATTTAGGAGGCAAAACAATGACAGCTGGCAATCTAATATGTTTACGGTATGTGAAAAGATCAGTAAACTCTCTGAAAAAAATCTGAATAACGTCACAATTAAGGTCCTAAAACTGAAAGTATGTTCGGCTAATATATTAACTATACCATCCTGCTTTTATCGTATCTGCGATTTGGA
Source organism: Spirometra erinaceieuropaei (assembly GCA_902702965.1). Lineage (NCBI taxonomy): Eukaryota > Metazoa > Platyhelminthes > Cestoda > Diphyllobothriidea > Diphyllobothriidae > Spirometra > Spirometra erinaceieuropaei. The sequence continues at coordinate 60,381 of CACRXP010000996.1, forward strand.
ACAAAATATCTTGTCTCAAAGGCATGTTAATTGTTTCTGTAGGGCGCATAACATGTTCATGTTAAAACGTAAACCGACCTTGTTTGCTAATCATTAAAAAGTCGATTTTCAAAGAACGTTCTGCTCATTGGCTTCACACTCTAGTCGTTGCGTTGAGAATGCGTATTTTTATTTTTTCTGTTAATACCCTTTGTCTTTTGGGTGTTTAAGTACTATTTGAGATAAGAGGTTTAATTGTAAAAAAACTGTCCGACGATATTCTATATAAACTTGCCCATGGTCGGCTCCTTTGTTTGCGTTAAAGACAATCACGCACTGTTATGTGAAATAGCGCTATTTGGTTCTGCTTAGATAATCAGAAGACAAGATTTCGAAGTGAGATTTGAGTTTGGCTTCCGCATTCATCAATGTCCTCTTTACCAAAATCTCCTGCGGTAAATCCCGTAAACAAACCTCAGTCATTCTGCAGCCTCGTCAAAAAACTACCAAGAATACAAAGTCCGCAAAAGCTTGTCTTTAAAAGTAGCAAATTTATAGCAACAACGAGACATGTACCTTTTGCCATTTGCGAGAAATTTATTTAAAATATAAAACCTCACATAGGTTCTGTTTTACATGATATGGACAGTGCGTTTTGGAAAACCATTCAGACAGATGACAGAATAACAATTCCATTTGTCTTGGGCGGTGAATTGCTCTCAGTTTCCATGCTGCTGTGCAGCCTCCTGGGGTGAAATGTTTCTGAAGATTTAATTGTGTCGTAGTCCGCAATAAGTTTGACCGTAAGAGGTTTTGTTGCTACTTGAACGCTTATTTAATGAAGGCCACCTCCGGCACCTGGACGAATTTATATTCTTTTGGCTTCCACATTTACGCATGTGTCCACTTTTCAGGCTTATGACTTATGTGTTGCGCTAGTTTAAATTTTTCTCGAGAACATAAACATAAAATTTGAAAATCAACTTTGCTTACCTTGAGTAGTCATTTCCTACAGTGTGTAGTTTCTGAATGCAGCCGGAAAGAAGTTAATTCGAAAACCAGCATCCTGACGTAAATGATATATTATAGAATTATGTTGCAGGTGGGTTAGTTTAACAACCATACTTTATTAATCTTTTCGAAACCAAAACGCCTTTCGGAATTTCCGTTGACATTTCATGAGTTAGCCCACCTACTGTATGTATAAAGTCCCGAGGATATTTCACGTACAAAATGCAAAATTACGTCTCGGCCGGGGTCAATTAATCAAAAAGAGTTACTAATTGCTATTATTAGCTGCGTGGCTTCAGGGACCCGAAAACTAAGCTCAGTATTATAACATATCCAAAAATATACGATATAATTAATATAATATACCTGAATTATATAGTATTTACCTTTAAAAATAAACATTAAAATGATGAGTTTCCATAATAAAAACCAACTACAGTATCGGTAGGTGAGTTCGTTTTTTGCCGCATAACGTATCGGCTAATGTCAACACAGCTGATTATTTTTAGAAGTGGGAGGTGTTGAAAATGTTTTTTCGAAAGAAAATCATTAATTTTTTTATATTTATCTCGCTGAGGTATATGACAATGTACATTTAACCAACGCAGAGTCATTAAGAGCTATAGTAAACGATTTTGTCCTTGTATTGATAAGATCAGCGGCATCCGCATTCTCATTAGGCGCGCTTTACGAAAAGGTTAGTTTATCTTTAACCTTTCCGCCGAAGGTAAAACACGGTCGGATAATCGCCAGATGTGCTCGTCTATGCGTTTTATGCTGTATTTCTTGAATGAAAGACGGATTTTTTATCGGCGTACACATTCACTTACATTCCTTGGAATGGTTTCATGGCAAATTCACCATACAAATCAGTAGATTGTGCTCGAGCAGTTTTCAAGTAAACAGGTTCCTCTTTAAAACTGTTTGCCCATGCCTCTCTTTCATCGCCTGCTGACGTTACAAACGCTTTTTCGTGGAAAAATACTGACTAAACAACATCGCCGTCCAAACATATTTTCCACAAAAAGCTCTTGCGAAATAGGTTGTATTTGCGACCATGTAGCATTAAATTTTATCGTGAAAACGATTATAATGCTGTCCTCAGCAGTCATAATACACATCTGAGCAACATTTGTAACCTAACATTAGCCATATTGTATAGCGCATAATAACGTTGGATTTCTAAAAGGTAACCATGCCCTAGTTTACGCAGATTAAGAAATCTTCACCGTATCATGTTACACCATGTGCTGGTAGAATCTAAATTGCAAAACAGCGTAGTTCTACTCACATGCCTATGAATATCTTTTGACATGAAAAATGAATCCTGACATCAACAAAATGTCTTTTTTCTGAAATTGTTGACAGTGTGGCCTTCGTTCAACGCAAGCACTCGAGGAATAGATGCATGCGGATAGACGTTTCAGTGCTACCTTTGCCCGCGACGTTTTAGGGACTCGAAAACTAAGCTCTTTATTTATCCTAAACTTCAGAAACTTCCCTACACATCCCTAAAATAGCCATCTTATTAATTAAAATCAAATGCTGACCCGCTACTATACTTTCGTGTCGAACACCGCACTTTGTCAGCACTGATTTAATTTGAATATTAAATACCAACAAAGAAGACAATCTATCCCACCAAGGCGCCGATATTTTGCAGTTAGGTTAAAGAGAATTATTCGAAATTTGCTAATACGTACAGTGCGTGACCTATCTCATGAAATGTTGGCTGAAATTCTGAAATGCCTTTTCGATTAGGAAGGATTACTTGGTCGCGTTTGTGATACTGATTATCTTAAGGCATACTCTTATAACATTTTGGACTTGGCAGGATGTCGGCTTTTAAACGAACTTCTTTTTCAATCTTCTGTAGAAAGCGTGCTAGGTAAAAAAGGACTACTTAAGTAGCATGCATTTTTCCCATTGATTTTCGATGGTCTTGGAAATTCAAATATATTTTATAGAAACCACAAAAAATATGCTATCTTTTAGTCAATCAATAGAGAATCACGTTTTCTTTATATTTTATACTTAAGGAAGGAGTATAATTAGGTTTTAAAAAAGTTTTCTAATTGCCGAAACATCTGGAGCCTGATCATTCGCTGCATTGGCGCTTAGTGATTACACTTTACAAGGTGCATGCGTTCCGTGTAAAGAAAATCCATATTTTTCTATGTCATTAAAGAGATATCATACAGGGTCCATAAAATTTTGCAATGGATGCGGACCATGTTGTACATTTCATTAGGAGAGTGGTAAACGGCCATGTACGATGCTATGTGAATGGACATATCGCGGTCTTAAAAAGTCTCATAATTAGAAGCTTTTTTAAAACCTAATTATACTCCTCCCTTAAGTATAAAATATAAAGAAGACGTGATTTTCTATTGATTGACTAAAAGAAAGCCTATTTTTGTTTGCGGTTTCTATAAAATATATTTGAATTTGCAAGACCATCGAAAATCAATGGGGAAAATGCATGCTACTTTAGTAGTCCTTTTTTACCTAGCACGCTTTCTTCAGGAGATTGAAAAGAAGTGCGTTTGAAAGCCGACATCCTGTCAAGTCCAAAATGTTATAAGAGTATGCCTTAAGATAATCAGAATCACAACCGCGACCAAGTAATTCTTCCTAATCGAAAACGCATTTCAGAATTTCAGCCAACATTTCATGAGATAGGTCACTCACTGTATATGCATTACGTGAGCCTGGTTGTCATCTGGTGGATTCTAGGTGAATTACTTAGGAAATCTGCTTGGGCATTCAAATAACTTTATCAGAGTTTTTGGATTACAGACGTTGCAGTAGGTTGGGCGGGTACTCTTGACCAAAGTGTGATTTAACTGGCGTCGTCCGGCGGGGCCTCGTAGCTCAGGTGGTTACAGCGTTGGCTGTTCTGAAGCCTTCACCTTACTGCTGTGTGTTCGAAACCCATCGAGTCGCCGAGGTTTTCATTTTTTGATAAATATGAATCATTCAAAATCTTTCAAAACACATATGAACTATCTTTAAAGCCAAAATGATATTTTATTTGCATATAAGACATATGAAGCGCATAAGGCATAGTTATCTGGGTAGATCCGGCAGGCATATGACTATTCAGTATCCCTACTAATGCATCGAACTTGAATCATGTTACCACCCGTGTACTGATGTTCGCTGTCTCTTATTAAGTTCACATGTAACCTCCCCGCCCTCGGATGGACACCTTCCTGATATCCCCCGTGGTGTAGCGTGTTCACCGGTGGGTTCAAGTGACGGTCGTAGTAGGCCGCATACTAGCTTACAGATTCTGACTACGGCTAGCGTAAATTCGCTGGTACCCAACTGTTGTATGTGCCCTCCCCCCCGAAGCTAGGATCTGTCTAACAGTCATACCCCGCTAACCTCCCCGACCGGCGGGCTAAACCACCTGGGTGCACGGTTATGTGGACTTCGCTGACCGGATATATCTTCACATCGGCATTGTCGAGACGAGGCTCTGTCAGGTGCACAGCAGGAGGCCACAAAGTTACAGCGATGTCGTAGGCTCTTCCTGGCTTACTCGGGTCGTTCATCCACTACGTGGCCCATAATAACGTTCATCAGCGCCTAACAAAATTAGGTAGCCGCATTCAGGACGGCACTGTCCCCCCCGCCCCCCCCCCTTCGAGAAAGGGAAGGGGCTAGACAAGGTGCCCTAAACAATTGCCGAGGAAGCACGCCATCTGCAGGCTGACCGTGGTGGCAGACTTTAAATTCACGGTCAAAAGAGCCAATGAGGAAACAACAATAACACACACTCTCTCTATTCCTCTCCCACCTGATCCCCCCTTACTTCTCCTGCTTCACCTCCTCCTACTTCTCCTTCTCCCTGCCACACTCGCCAGACTGGTAGGGCGTGTCCGCTCGCTCTGGCAGCCTGGAATGTTTGTTCCGTTTTAAAAAACACGAGGGGAAACCGGGCGGAAGATGAAACGGTACTAGTCGATCGAAAACTGGCGCGTTACTAGGTGGACACCGCAACACTGCGAGACGCCCTTCTCCCAAAAAGGCCAACTGGAGGAGGTGGATGCCGGCTACACCTTCTCCTGAAGCGGTCACCCCAAGGCAAAGTGACGGACGCTAATGTTGGTTTTGCCATCCGAAACGACATCGCCAGGCGACTTCCCTCTCTGCAGCAGGGCATCAAAAATCGTCTGATGATCCTTAACCTGCATATCCGCGGAGTCAAATTCGCCTCCATCATCAGTGTCTACGCTGTGCCGTTGACCATCACGGACGTCGCAAAGGACAAATTTATGAGAAACTGCACACACTCATGGAGACTGCGTCGAAGGAGGATAAGTTGATTGTTCTTGGTGACTTCAACACCCGCGTCAGCACAGACCATGCTGCGTGGACAGCAGTGTTTGGTCACCAGGGTCCAAACGGCTCCAGTGACAATGACCTGCTCCTTCTACGAACCTGCGCAGAATATCGACTCATCCTAAAGAACACCTTCTTCCACCTTCCGATGCAGGAGAAGGCCACCTGGATGCATCCCCTGTCGCGTCAGTGGCACCTGCAGGACTATATACTCGTCCGGAGGCGAGACCGGCAGGACCTGCTGGTGACATAGGCGATTCCGGGTGCTTACGGGGGACCCACCATCGCCTCGTCT
>CACRXP010000996.1:67714-91963 GCA_902702965.1 Spirometra erinaceieuropaei
ATCATCATCATCATCATCATCATCATCATCATCATCATCATCATCATCATCATCCCCCACTGCCTCAATGTCAGTTGTTGTGACGCCTGCCACGCACATCAACATGACACAATCCTGGCAAACCAACAAACACCAACACTACGACTGTCGACACTAATGGTGAGGACCGGTTTATACAAATCCTAATTGAGACTGCGCATTCACCTCGCACATGGGCCTGGTCGGTCACTTGCGAATCTATCGCCCAGAGACTGGCGAACCCGTGCCTGGAGCACAAACTTACTCACGCCGCATTCGCCACCACTGACCACACTGCGCCAGGACACCTATGCACCGCATTGGCCTATTCGGCCACATGCGTACCCACTAGAGCGGAATTGACCGTAGTCCTGGCTCACCCAGCACACCCACTATGTCTAGCCTCGCAGACCAGCACGCCCACCGCCACCAACTCCACCACAGTCAGTAGGCGTTGCACACTCGTTATGCTCAGCCCAATACACACCCCATCGCTCAGCGCGCCCACCGCCACCATCAAAGCTGACACTGACACCGCAGTCTTCTCATGTCCATACTGTCTGCGCACATTCACCTCACGCATTGACCTGATCAGTCACTTGCAAATCCATCGCACTGAGCCTGGCGAACCAGTGCCTGGCGCACCAACCTACACTCGCAGCATCCACCTTCACTGCCCACGCTGCAGTCGCACATTTATTCCCCGCAGGGTTTCTCGTAGGTCGCATGTGCGCCCAGAAAAACCTGCGGTAGACCAACCTCGGCTGAATCACACCATCACATCCTTCACCAACAGCACCTTACCGCACATCAATATCATCCGCCTCAAACACCCAAATGTCATCTCCCACGCAAGTGGAAAGCATGAGTGTTGGCTGCTTCTGTATGCGGCTTCCCAGTTGCATGCGTGATCGGAGTCTGAGACTGCCATGATACGCCTAGCGCCGTGGCTCGGAAGGGAGTAGACTGACGCTCCAACTTAGTCCACGCAGCCCGTCCAGCTGTGTATACGTTTGTGTATGATGACGAACTGTTTGTGTGGAGGGTTTTTGTACCATATGGATAGTGCCACTCAGACAACGACTCCGGCGAATAGTGATTGGTTACCTGATATTGATGGATGACGGCCCAGGCTATACGATGGACTACGTGTCACCCTTCTAGGTAAAAATGTCGTGCAAGCGCCGTAGTGTGTCAGCACATAGTAATTTAAAGCTGACGTTATGTTCAATCTTTTCAACGTAATTTATGATAACATGTTCATGCCAATTAGGTTTTAGCCAAAGGGTGTCCAAAGAGGCTGCCTTTCATTTAGAATAGGCAGAATGCAAGTTATAAAATATGATTATTAGAAGGATATTTGTAATAAGAACACATTGCCGAATATATGTTAATATGAATATCAGTGTACTCAATTGCAAAGGTAGAATTTACCAGATGAAATAAACCGTCTCTTATGCCAAGTGACTCTCACTTAGAACGAGTATACAGTCATGCACAATACAACCAGATATGCCTTACAGATGAAAATGTGCATCGGAAGCCGTTTAAAAGTGTCAATCTTTTATGATTACTGGAGTATCGTATGTCTACCACCTGCGTTCGCATAATGGTTGAAATTGACGCCTACGTTGCAAAAACGTGATATATACCTAGACGTTATCTTAAATGTAGTAGATTTTCAGTCAAACCATGTGTAATATGGCATTACCGACAACGACTAGGGAGACTGGATTGGTTACTTCTGGCTTGTTAGCCGTCGTCAGCCAGTCATACCCAAACCCGAAGTGTGTAAAACCCGAGGCTCGAACTCGCGACCTGTAAGTTAGAAGTCCACGCCTCTAACCACTGCTCCACGAGCCCGTTGTCCTGTCGGTTTCGATCGGGAATATACAATGTTAGGGGGCACTCACCGATCGTTCCTACGGAACTCACTCGTTTCGTTGTGCCTCACGGACTCTCTCTCGAGCCCAACCAGCAGCCGCACAGCGGCGCATGATATAGGCAGTATGGCATTACCGAAACCATGTGTGTTGTTTAATTGATTTCAAGCTGAGATGTCGTATTTAATATTCTGTTGTCAGGTGTCATGCATTAAGTAACGTACTCCATAGTTTCCTTATATACAACGTGCAGTATTCGACATTATGTCACATGTGACCATTGTCATACTAAATGCAAACACTTTCTAAGTGTGATGTGGAATTTTTATTTGTCATACCTTGATACAATCATCGTCACTTCATTGTGAATGGTCAGATTTGAAGTAATTTTTCCCTTTGTCGCCGTGTCCATTGTTGCCGGAATATTTGGCAAAAGTAATGTACATTTATTATGGTGTTGCGTCTGTGTATGCCTGTGGATGTTAGTTAATGCAAAACAAGCATTTTTCATAGAGCCCCATAATAAATGTCACTATGCATTTCGATCTGGATGCTTCCCTTTGAGGGTTGAACTAATCATTCGCATATGAGGGTCTTTGAAAAAGCGTACTTTTAGCCATCAATTCAAAAAAGACAGTCATGAGATTACGTAGCAATAGGTGGGTTTGAATTCATCCTTTTGTTAGATACCTCGCAATAGAATTATGCAAAATCATACCAATAAGTGACGCAGTTATCTTTGAAAATTCGTTTTGAAAACTTTTCGATTCCTAGTAATGTTTATCGAAGACATCCTATAGTGCTTTACTAATATAATAAACAATGTATTTTAATATTAAGATCAAAACTATTCACCACCGGTTTTGGACTTCAGAATCAAATAGGTGCTCAAGTTTGTACATAGTGGGTGCTTGTTTAAATGTTAACGGCTATCCCAAACTCGATTTTGTTAATTTGTGCTGGAGTGCAGCAGTACAGAATAAGATCGTATTTTGGCATACTTAACAGTATGGACAATAACCTACGTGGGCATAAGAAACTCACTTATATTTCAACATTTTGTTTTACTAACTCAACCAACCATTATGAAATAGAGCACGAAACATCAAAAATGACAACAGACAATACAACTTGTTTGTGTCCAAACATGTTATACAGAAATTAGATGGGATCCGTTTGACAAGCATAAGATTCAGCCTTGGAAAACACTGGCCACAGAATTGCCAGAAATCGTCTGTCTTTGTATGCTGGTTGCAGATTAGTGTAGGAAACAAATTTGCAATCCGGAAAATAGTGCAACTCCTTGTAGGACATCCTTACAAGTTTAATCAGCCGCACATATTCGGAACCGCCGCCAATGCCATGGGCGGTTTCGAAGACGACAGTAATGCGTTTTGCATCACTTAAAAAATCTTTATAGTTTTGTAGGTCTTTTTCAAACAATTCAATAGGATAGCCTTTTGATACCCTGAACCCCGTGGCATCAGCAACAACATACACGTCTAAATCACAGGTATAAGATTCAGTTATCCTTCCATAGGTGCGGTAATTCGCGGAGCAAGCACTCTCGTTGCCGAACATAAAGCGTGTAGTCTTCCATTTTCCCAGTGAAAGCACTGTGATTGAATTGACGAAAGCTCCCGCTTCAGAACAGTTGACAGGACATTCTGTGCATTGCGAGGAAGACTACCATCCGCATCCCAGTGGCAGTCTCCACGAGCTGTTCGAATATTTACGAAAGAAATAAATATTATTGAAAGGCACAACTGACTAATGCACAGCTGTGAACAAATGAAAACCAAATGGATTATGAACGTAGAGGACTGCTCTTACAATGAACCCTGCTTCGATCTTCTAGCTACGGCAACGAATTTACACAGCAAATTCTAAGATAAGATAATATTTACTTTCATAAAAAAATTACAAATACTCGTTATTATTTAAGTTTCTAACATGCTGCTCATGATGATTACAACGGCTCAATCTCTCCATTTTGCGATACGTTTTTGCTGCCGCATTACATGCCAGACAACATGGGCAAACGTAGCTTTGTTCGATACTTATTAGCGGCAAGGCCCTATTTAACATGTGGTTCAGCAGAAAACTATCTGCAACATTAAAAGCAAATTGAGCATTTATGAATCTCATAATGTATTGATTAAAAAATGACGGCTGAGATCGTGTTAGATTGAATGAGTGTTCTTTCAGAGGAATATCGAGAAATTGTCGTGGAATCTAAACATTAATTCTTGACTGAAACATAGCACATAGCCGTACAATTTGTCTTAGCTAAGCCACATATAAATCGCATGGGCTTGCTAATTACTTACTGTCCTCTTTACTGGCATCGTAATATTTGTGCGGCATTGGCGTATATCATTCCTATTTGTTTCACAATGCAGGTTAGCTCTTTAGGTTCAGTTTGTATTTTGGTCTGCCTTGGTTTTATAAAAAATGTCTTTGCGACTTTCATAAAGGAGCGGCCCTTCGAAAGACAGATCAATAATGTCGTCATTTTCAAAGCATTATACATCGCATGTTAGTTAAACATACTGTTAGTGTTCCGCTTTTTGATACAAAACAGTGTTTAATCACTCAGAACTAATATGTAATGATTCATTCAAAATAAGTAGCGCATATAGAAAGTATGAACTTAGGGAACATTGGCCATAATGATTTTTCTTTGACAAAATATATGCTGTTATGTATAGTGAGCAGAATATTCAGGACGAAATGCACGTTTAAACCCACAGTACCAAAATCTGGCAAGAACACCTGCAACATTTTTGGAGTTTCCATTATTTAATAATTTAAACAGCATGTTGTTGACTCACCATTAACTGAATCTTGGTGATAAAGCGTATGTTTCCAACAGCTTTCGGAACTCGGTAACAGCAGTGTTATGACACAGAGTACTACTTGAATGTACATATTTTCACATCATGTGAATTTAAAATCAGGCGGCTTTTTATAGTCCTGCAACTGCAATGGAACGTGCCATCATGTGGACGTGAAGACTACACGACCTGTGGCCTTATGACCTCAAGTACTTTTGAAGGTATGCTCAGTTGTCGCGCACACAGCTCAACCCTTAGTTACATTTGGTCATTTTATTTCTTAAAACATTTTGATTCGTTCGGACTTTAAAGACAATATTTTTCAGAAATTATTGACTGTATGATATTCTGTTAGTTTTTCGAAATGAGTGAGGAGTCAATATCTTGGTATTAGCGCCATTTTAGGTTAAATCATCGGCAAAATACATGCATGGGTATCAGAAGTATAAAAGGTGAATTAACAAACCGCAAAATCTTGACTGTGAATGCATGCTAATTTTTGTAGTTCTTGAACACGATTGACTATCGATTAGTAACCAAAGCTTTTCGGTAGGAGAACTGCCTCTACAGATAATATAGGCGATAGAGCCCGGCAGGACTATTAGTCCGGTAGTCAACGATCAGTGCACTAAACTTTTAGACCTAATTTCCAAAAAAGCTGAGTATGAATTCATGTGATCCTTGAATCTCGGGTTATTTTCAGCTATTTGATGACAGCTCATAAGTCGAAATCCGCCTTTTAAGCAATTATTGTCATAGTTGAGAATTCTTCGATATATTAAAAAAAGAACAGCAGGCAAGTAAGCATGTGTCTCCAGACCCCAGCGTTAAAAGCTTACTATAATGAGACGTGTTTAGGCTGACGATTGGAGGTGCAGTAAACAGCCGTGAACTTGGTGGCCAGAAAATGAAGCTCCCTAAAATGGTATGATTGTATATATTGAATTGATCGAACAACTAGACAAGGTATGTTATACAGTCCGCTGCATTTTGATAAACACGCATAGAAAGCGCAAACCAGGTAAAGCACGTCCGATATAATTCTGGAAAACCGTTTCTGCATTAGGGAGGCCGAGGTGCACGCGGAGTATTTTAAAAAAGACAGATAGACCTGCGATAACAGTTCATGGGATGTTTTTTGTGGAACAACGGTCTTTAACCCAGCCTTCACAATAAGACATTTCCTGAAAAGACAAATTCGTCCATAAGGATATTAACAAAAGCCTGAAGAAAAAGAACTGGCGATGTTGACTGCTAAAAAACAGCTGCAGTGTCCTAATAGCTAGACGCCACATTGGTAATCATTTGATAAAGTAATGCCCTGGGGTGAAAATGTAAAAAAAGTTGAGGACTAGAAAGAAAATACAGAATACCGTTAAATGTAAAGATAGAAGCCTCAGGAAGTCGTTTGAAACAAGTTGTTCATTGGTTCGACGTATTGGATTTTGTGTAGGACAAATATTTAGACATATTTGCAGACGAATGAAGTCGATGAATGAGAAACACGTTGTTAATAGTACACAGCTGACAGGACGCCACACCTCTGCATTAATTGCTAGCACTCATGTCCACTAACAAGGGATAGAAAAAAAACACGAAGTCATCCGAAAAGGCAACATACTATGCAACTTATCGTCAAAAGAAACTGAGAGAGTAACTAATATATGTGTAAGGGCATGAGGATTCATTGACCATCATTGGTGTCAAACCTGCTAACGTGGTTGAAGCTGTTAGGCAGAAATGACAGACGAAACAAAGAAGCCCGTCCAACACCGACTATTTTTACTCCTCATCACCTATGCTCCGCTCACAGTGTATTCCAAAGGACAAATTGGCCGACTGAGTAAACGCAAAGCCAAACAACTCTACGTACTCGAGCGTGCAGATAAGGCTCAGGAATTATAACCTTCAGAAAAAGTTAAAGTTTGTTGGAAGATCGCCAAATGTCTTTTCACTGGATTCCAGCAACCAGGAATGCCGACATGACGAAAGATTGAGATTTTTCTTGCAATGGACGCCCTATCGACCGCCGCATGACGCGGCTCACGAAATGTTCTTGCATCGATTTTATTGTCTTTAAAATGCTCGTCTCGAAAGCGCTCATCTATGGCTCATCATATCATCTGAAAGCTCTTTGGCTTTAGGATATGCAAGAATTTTCCTCTGATTTCCAAGACTGGTAACAATTGTTTCAGACAACAGCACGCAAGTCATTAATGCAATTTACGATAAAACCCAGGAGAATGGGCGTCTGACCAAACGGTATCGATGGCACGTTCAGTTTTGCGTCTATTTCTTAGGACTTGGTAGCTGAGACCATCAAATCGCGCTCACAAAGATAATGAAACTGGTAATCACGACGTAAACCTTCAACTGCTTCGACTCCAGAATTTTTTTGTCAGGACCTACTTTGCTTTGAAAATAACAGTGGAGAAACTGACGAAAGGACTGCCAATTAGTACCCCAACCTAACGGACTCATAACTGATCTGGTACTACATCTATGGGAATGGCCGCTCACCTGATGCCATGAAGCAAAATGCCAGCACGCATATCGTTGTTGATGTCATGTAGATTAATCGGACGTTAGCACTTTAAAAATATCTCAACGGCATGTTCTCCGACATTCAATCCATAAAGATAGAGGAAATAAACAACCAGCTTGCCAAAGGATTCATAGTCCTAAAGCTGTAGTGGTCAGGAAAGTATCTAGAAAGAAGTATTCGGTTTTAGCAAGAAACACATGGTCGGCCACAAATGCAGTTGTAAGGAGGCGCATTAGAGTAAGTCAGAAAGGAAGATTTAGGCACGTGTTTATAACAAATGGGTATCCGGACAACTTTGCCAAAAATTACAAGCCCAAATCGAACGGGACCTAGATTTGATCAGCTGCTCCATACATGAATTACCTCTGGGAATGCACTGACAGTCTTAGCACGGTAATTGCTGTGTTTTAAATAACTGTGAAAAACTTGGTGCTTCGGTGGGATTCGAACCTACGGCAGCAAGGAAAGACGTTAGTGAAGCCAACGCTCTAACTATCTGATCTAGGAGGCCTCAGCTGACGACAGAAGCCTTATTACATTTGGCTAAGGTTTACTCGCCTAACCTACTGTAACGCCTGGAATCCACCAAACCACCTCTGAATTGGGTGTGCCTGGTAGTCATTTGGTAGATTCTATATGTTTTACTTAGGATATTCTGCTTAGGCAGTCGGTTTACTCTATAAGATTTGGTGGATATCAGGCGTTGCAGTAGGCTGGGCGGGTAAACAAGATCCAAATGTGATTAAACTGGCGTTGTGCTTTGGGGCGCAGTAACTCAGATGCTTAGAGCGTTCGCTGTACTAAAGCCCTCCATTGCTGTCGTGGGGTCGAATCCCACTGATACAATGTGCAATGGATGAAATGTTATCACCTTCGTGCAGTCTAAAGGTGAATATTACTCGGTCATTTGAATTGTTGTTACTGCAGTTGTCGGTAGACATTGACTTCCCGAATGGGTGATTCCTTTATTCATGCCAAGTCTAAGTACAGAACTTGTGGCCAGTTGCCCACAATGCTTGATGCACTACTGGGTCCAGCGAGCCAGAGCTTAAGTATCTCGCGGCTTACGCGGTTGACGCCTCTTGCAAGAATTGTGGCCTCATTAAAACTAAAAGGTATGGTCGAGTGCCGCCTAAAGAACCGAGACATATGAGTTAGCGACATTTTGAGCATTTGCGTTCAAGGCAGTCTTTCAGTTTCTCCAACAAAACAGCCCGTACTCAACCGCACTGTATCAATTAAAATATGTTTCTTGCGTTGTGAGAGGGTTTTTGGCCTTTTAAACTGGCACTAGAGGGTCGCTCTGACTTTTGTGCAACTCCAACTCCAAGTGATGTTGCAGACCGCTGACGTATTCCAAGATACATTCCACGTACAAGGGCAGTCGTCAAAATTTCGTCAACCGATGCCTGTGCAAAAAGGACGAAAGACAATTTTGTGGATCCTTTTCGTACATGAAATGAAAAGATGTGTTCCAGAAAGCAAACTATGGAAATGATGTTCAATCACTTGATTCCGCTTCAATATCAAATGCAGTTGCATTTCATTTTAAAGACAACTGACTGCGCTGTGTACGTGTTCACGAACAGACCTCAAAATATCTGTCGAATTTCTGGGATTTTATCGCGTCAGTAATCAAAACATTAATGACATTTCGAAAATTATCAGCTCGGATTCGGGCGACCAATTAATCATTTGGACAAACTCGACCATTTACAGCTCATTAGCCGAACGGGTGGTAAGTATATTCTTTAAATGATCCACCTTTAACGTGTCCTCAATCCTTATATTTTCCTATATTTGATACGAACTCGAACGCCAAGGAAGTCCAATTTGTATTTCGTTTATCATATTTCTTGTTTTTGGATCCTTCGTGCTCAATGTCTTGATTTTTTTAAAATCAACTCCAACCGTTTACTTAATGAGGCTTTTGTCAGACGACAAGTCAGCATTGCTCAGCAATAACGCCTGAGAGTTGTCGAAACTGTCACATATTACACCAGTCGCACAATGAGTTGCGTCACCAGATTCTTTCTAGGACGTGCTTATTGCCATTGTATTTACTTAAACGCCGCAGTCTCCAGACACATACTGATTTAGGGTTTACAAATGGTGCAGGAATTTCAAAATAATTTTTGTTCACATGTTTGTGGTGGTAATTCATTAACTAGACGCGGTGTCGGGTTCGTCACCATATCCGCCGACTTTTGCATCACTTCGACGTTCTAACTTATATTTGCAGGAGTATACCATAACATAAATAATATAATTTAAGATTTTTTATAACTCGAGACCGAACATTGTAGGGTTAGTGAATATGCATATTATTACAGAAAATTACTAAGGTAAAATTTCCTTCCTTAAGATGAAACAAACTGCCTCAGATAATACGTAACAATCAGTTCACTTGAGAAGCAAATGCACCACGCAGCCAAATATGGCCAACAGATAAAACGGGCATCGAAAACCACTTTTAAATGCTCACCTTCTACGATCATTGAAGTGCAATTCGGTGACAAACATTAAATCACACCTGGGCTGGAATCGTTGTGTTCAGCGATGTGTACGTTCTAAATTACCAGGTATTTGCTTAACGTCATCTTAAATAAAGAAGTGAAATTTTATTAAATCGCAAAAGAATGCTGGCATATTTTTTACAAACTTTGCTCTAATAAAAAACGGGAGATTTTAAATGCACACTGACACTTCAAGAACTTGATTTTTTTCAAGGCATCAAACTCATGACTAGTATTTGCCGTTATCTGAGTTTTCAAAGTCATACCAAACCCCTGCATTGACAGATGCCTGCGTTTAGTAAACATTTGTACCGATACAAGGTATTAACATATGATATTGCCCCAACAAACAGCAACCTTCACTTTTGCACAAAATGCGACAAGAAAACATTTCCGCAAAGGCTTGTTTTAGACCTTCATTGTTTCGGCAATATCTGAAACTTATAGCTGCCACGCAATGAAGAAACGGAAACGCCCGGTGCAAGTTTTTCTACTCTATAGTATGCATTTAGCTTGGCCTTCAATGATCTGGCACACTGACACGCAAAGACGCCTGGACATCTGACTGAACATTGCCCATTATTAGATATAGGTCGTTTTTTACCAAAAATTAATGACAAAAACATAATAATCGCCTAATATGATAGTCCCAGGATTTCCGCGCCCATCAAGACACAATATGCGATATTATGTTCCATGAAATCAAAAGGGCATTAGGTTTAATGATGTTCTATTCTAATCAGGATGACGTTTACAAGGAAGAACCATTTTCTAGGCATAATGCTAACTTGTCATCTGTCTTAGGGCGACACACGAAGAAAATCATTAGGGTCTCATCGTGGACAAATAAAGACGAGAATTTTTCATTTATCATTGTACTAACTGCCGCCTTCATTCCTTACAAAAGTGACGTTCATTTATTCAGGTGCATTTTCAGTAGATGACTTTCGCTGTCAGTAAATGGAAAAATGTGGCTCGTGATTTCGATCGTGTTTCATCCCGCTGAGATCCGCAATAGTGAACCTCTTGGGAGGGATACCTAGTGATAAGAGTTATTTTTCGGAGGTAATTTTCGCCTTCGGCCGAACAAATTCAGATGATTAAGAGCTGTCATTGTAGGCTGTTTTGAATTCATAATTCCGTCAAATACAGCACGATGGAATTATACAAAGGCACATCAATGGGTTATGCAACTATTGCAGTTTATCTAGTTTTTCCCGCGAATTTGCTTAGCAAATGTTTTGAGCCCATAGCTGCATCTGCCGAACTTATGCTCGAATTGGTCCAGTTACATAATTGATATTCTATTTACGTCACTTTATTTATAATATCTCCCATCGATGGTACAATCCATAAGACAGAATATAAAAAAGTTATTAAATAAAAGGTGCTTTAATATATGAAAACAGACTTGATCATACGCGATTTTGTTAGCCTAGCCCGCATAGGCAAAACGGAAACCAATAGAATTGAAAAACCGTCTCTGGTCATAGTTAACTGCATAGACACAGACTTAAGTGATACTTAGGAATGGGCATCTATTTTAAATATTTGTTTAAATAATCCACGCGATTATTGCCAAATAGTGCCTTGCTGTGAGGAATAAAAACAAGAAACAACAAACATAACAACAGATGACACAACAAAGTTATGTTTAAAACATGTTTCGCAGAAATCAGATGACGACCGTTTAGCAAGCATATGATTGAGCTTTGGAAAACACTGGCCACAGAATTGCCAGAAATTGCCTTTCTTTATATGCTGGTTGCAGTTTTGTATAGGAAATAAATTCACAATTCGGAAACTAGTGCAGTTGCTTGTATGACATCGTCACAAGTTTAACCAGCTGAACATTTCCGAAATCACTGTCGACGCCATGCAAGATTTCGTAAACGGCAGTAATAAGTTTGGCATCACCATGAAGTCTTTATGATAATTTAGGTCTCGGACAAACAATTCAATGGGGTAGCCTTTTAATACCTCAAACCCCGTGGCATCGGCAATAACGTGCATGTCTAATTCACAGGTATAGGACTCAGTTTGCCTTCCGTAGAGGTGGTGATTCGCGGAGCAAGAGCTTCCGTTGCCAAACATGAAAGCGTGTAGTATTCCGTTTTCCCAATGAAAGCACTGCGATTGAATGGACGAAGGCTCCTGCCTTAGAACGGCTGAAAGAACATTCTGCGCCTTTCTAGGTATACTATCGTCATCATTCCACTGGCAGTCTACACGAGCTGTTAGGATATTTG
The DNA here is from genome assembly GCA_902702965.1 of Spirometra erinaceieuropaei. Taxonomy (NCBI): domain Eukaryota; kingdom Metazoa; phylum Platyhelminthes; class Cestoda; order Diphyllobothriidea; family Diphyllobothriidae; genus Spirometra; species Spirometra erinaceieuropaei. Next base: position 79,763 of record CACRXP010000996.1, read on the forward strand.
AAAAAAATGTAAGTAATCCTAGACAATTAGACAATCCAGACAATGTGGATCTACCTTTCCTTCTTAAGCACACGTTAGCCACCATTTAACGTATGACAATCATCAAAAATTGATGTCAATCGTACACATATAAATCAAGAAATACATTTATTAAATAATGTTAGAGTAGATGAGAATTTTCTCGGAGGACGGTCGAGAGATTGTCGCTGTTTGTGAACGTCGGGTTTTACCGGGTAACGTGGCGAATTACTTGCGACTAAATTTTGCAAAAACGTACATGTTGCAGGGGCCGGCAAATTACTTACAGACCTATTTGCTGACACCGCGATAGTTCTGAAGCATTGACGTATTTGGACAATTTTATTTTATAGGACTAGTAAACTATATCTGTTAAGTTGCTTTTTGGATTGCTTTGGCTTTAGAAAAATCCCATGTACATGTGTCATGAAGGACGCGAGCTTATCACGATAGTTTCTTATAACAATCGTCGAAAATACTAACAGCAATATCAACATTATTAAAACGAGTATGCTATCAGTGCTCATTTTTCTAATTTAAATTGATGCATATTTTTGGAGCAGTAATACGAAATAGTTCACGGAAGTATAGGTGCAATTAGGGGTTTTTGGCGTAATTCATTTTTAAACCTGCAGAATGAAAAGATATAATAAGAGCAGCTGCAACAGTTTGAGGTTTTTCCTTATTTAATAATGTAGATACCATGATGCTGACTTACAATTTACTGAACGTTTGTGGTAAGGCGTATTGTTATAACAGCATTCCAAATTATAAATTAGTGCTGCAATAACGCAAATCAAAATTTGAATGAACATTTTCCTCAGGGGAGCTCAGATCCTGGCTGCTTTTATGGTACCAAAATAAGTCTTTGCATGTCAACCAATTGACATAGAGGCCTGTAGTCTTATGACCTTTAGAGCTTCTTGAACGACAGCACAGTTTTAGTTCACACAGTTTGGATAAATTGGCGTGACGACGCCGCAGTAAGTGATTGTACTTTCCCAATACTAAATAATTGAAATAGGGAAAGGTTTAAATGCTAACGCTGTAAGTTGAACTACTAACAAACACATTGACTTCGGGTGTGATGTATTTGCCATAAAATTGTTGTTATTCAGAATATTCCAGAATAGACGCACGATTTCAACTCAATGCAATATGAACGATTGCAGAGCAGTATCTGGCAACGACAGGAACGCGGCCGTGCGCAGAAGAAATGATGATAGGCACTACAACTTTCTATATGCTATATTCTTTATGAAATGTGACTTGTCGTCTTAGTTTGAAAGTGGATGCCAGCAAAACCTAGGTAAACTGCGGCTAGGGCGCATTTAAAACACCGATAGAATAGCAAGCGATTAACAGATTCTTAAGCTTAAAAAGGAGACTGTAAAATCACTGATGTGTATAAACAGGGGTTTACTAGATCACAAACAGGATTTACTATCGTTTAGTAACCAAATGTGCTCGACAAGTACATGGTTTAAGACTGTCTCGCTGGCGAGGCTTAATAAGCCTAAAATGATCATCTCGTTTTTATCTTTATAGATGGCGTGTTAATGCCCGCGAGTAGTGCACATGGGACTCTGGAACATAAAGAGCCTAGACTACCCGGTAACCGATCGACGGGCGCCACACCTCCATAGATGGTATGCCGAATGGAAACCAACAGGAGCATGAGACTACAATTGAGCGATATTAGCACTGAACTTGGGAGCTAAATCACGGAATGAATTTAGGTACGAAAACTACGCGACCCAGGACACCCAGGTTGCTTATGACTGGCTGATGTGGTCTTGCTAGTCCGGAAACTTTGTTCTAAATGTTGATATTTTCCTTGGAAATTTTTTCGATGCATCAACGAGGCACCACTGTTAAGGAAATATGTTTCGTCATATCCGCAGCGCTAAAAGTCACTTAAAATAAAAACCGTTCAATCTGACGCCAACAGGTGGGTTGAGCAGAATCGTAAATTGATTTGACCTTGGTGGGCGGAAATCGAAACCCCCTATAAGACCATATGGCAGTAAGAGATTAAATTAAAATTCATGCCGAAAACAGTTTGTAGATTTTGTGACGACATCGTATTTAGCTAGGTCACCGAACATCAAGGCGAAATATTTCTTGCCGTCGGCGCCATTTCGAAAACCCATGTACAGAAAGGACAACCCACGTCGAACAGGGCCCGAAAATCTGTTGAAATCCTCTTCGGCATTAAGAAGGGCTAATTACATTTCAAGAGAGAAAATGGATATGTAACAACACTAAAGGTAGCATTTTGCTGCAACACCGTCCTGTGGTGTAGCGTTAACACCGGGCCAATCCTCGAAAACTGGTCGCCAGTTAGGGCACTGGCAACGACCGAAAAAATGAAGTCTGACAATGTTGACTGCTGCAAAAATATTAAGTTTCGATTTCAACGGCCTGACGTATGGGATCCTCCTGGAACACATTTGACATGAAGCCACGCGTTCATTGCCGGAGGACCGTTGATGGGCGAGGACGACACAAAGCAACTTCAACACAAGAAGACAGGCAGAACGCAAGAATACGCAGGCAATGGGTAAGACAGCGCGAGCTCATCTAAAATGGCAAATTCGTACACAACTTATCGTCACACTAACTGACAGAGGAGTAAATCTATGTGTTAACACGATTCATGCTACTACTGGCAAAATGACTGCGGCAATGGAGTCAATACTCATCCAAAGAGAAATGACAGATGAAACAGAAAATCTTATTCTACACGACGCTTAGCCCTTCCTCATGGCTCATGCGCTGTACTTGTGCTTTCTAATGTCGAAAGTGACTAACAGTAGAAAACCTAAGGCCGATGCAGATTAGATCATCAAGGATAGAGACAACGGGACGGAAAAAGCTACAGTCAACTAGCCAAAATGTTCGCACTAATATCGTCAGTTCTGTTTCCATGCGAATTTTGCAACATAGAATGCAAACACAACGAACGAAAGCAATTTGCTTCGTAATATCCTCCCTCGACTGACGCACGTCGAAGCCCAGAATGCGGTCTTGGCCCGATTATATTTTTCTTTGCAAATTTTCACCCAGGACGTCCACCTATCCCTCATTATACGATCCAAGAGCCTTTTACCTTAAGGACTGGCAAGCACGTTTTTCTGATCTCTTTAATTCTCGACCACTGATTTAGAAAAAAGCAGCCGAGTTACCAACAAAATGTACGACACAATTCAGGCAGGTTCTCGTCAGAGCAAAGGATAGCGCATTGGGTCTTGCATCTATTTCTTAAAACATTGTAGCTGAGACCATCGGATTACGATTTCAAATAAGATGAAACATGTAATCATCACGCAAACATTCCACCACTTCAACTGCTAAAGGTCCTTGTCGAGACCTATATGGCTTTCAAAATAACAGCGGATTAACTTCAAAAGGAAAGCTAATTCTTTCCGCAACCATTCGGACGCATAAATTATTAGATACTGCAACTTTGGGAATTGATGACTATCTTAAGTCACGCATCAAAATAAGCTTTTGGTGTCATCTAAAGGAATCAAACGCTAACATCTAAGGAATATCTTATCAGCGTGTTCTCTGACACGAAATTCACAAAGGAGATGAACAAAGGAGAACAACTTGTCTTGCTTATTGTCTCCGTATGTCCCGACGATATTGTCGCCAAACGTAAAAGAATTTAGAAATCGAATTACAAGGCCCAAGTACTTGGTTTTAGTTCCAACCACACATGTGACCAAGAATGTATTTAAAAGGAAAAATACCGGCGCATGGTGACGCATTGGAGTGAGTGAGAAAAGAAAGTTTAGGCATTGTAATATCTTCGACACTTGCTTAAAGCGCATGGGAACCTCCGCAACTTTGTCAGGAACTGAAAGCCGAAATCCCACCGAATGTAGATTTTGGCAGCTTATACCAGTACATGAAGTACCTGTGGAGTTCTTCTGCAGTCTTCCTGCATCAAATTTACTGCTATCGTAAAGATACCGGGGAAAACCAACAGGCACAAAGTCATAAGGCCGAGATTGCTACTGGTATATTTGGAAACAACTGCGATCAGTTACTGGATGTGGTGCGGTTGTGTGCAAAGCAATTGGAGGATGACAGTTTGACTGTTGCACTTGATAAGGTACACCGTTTTCTCCGCGACAAGGTGAAGCAAACACAGTCACTTGATCTTGATTTGGATTAGATTTAATATAGCATCGTACAGCATCTATTACACTCCCTCTTCCTCTTATACCTGGACCCAGTGTCAAGATGGAGTCGAGATAACCGAAACCGGGGCAAAGCGCAGATGGATGACATGGTTGAGCTTGCATCTTGACGCTCCACCCCGCACTTCCTGGTCTTCTTATCAAATAACCAGGATTTTGACCAACACGAAAGGGGGGCTGGCGCGGCCGAAGCCGCCACTTAAGGGTGCCGTCACGCCTGGCTCAGATCCAACGTGATGGAAATGCCGTAAAGCCTATACTAAGAAGGATACATCGCAGTTTGGCTTTCTGACCCCCGTTCGGTCGCTTTTCCTAACATTGCAACATAGAAAATGAAGTTCTATGCCTAATGATAAATAGCTGAACTTACAGCAGTTATAAGTAATTAGCTCTCAAGTCGCGACTTATTCGATGAGATCCGTTACACCATTAATCATTATATGCTAGAAATTCTTGTGAGCAGTATTACCAATGTGGGTCTTGGTCTGCTTATTCACAGTCAACTTACAGGCAAAATCACCTCCTCCGGAATATTCTTTGCTGCTATCCTGCCTAAACCATTTGTCCGCCACCCACAAAGAAGGCGGGTGATGCAACTTGCTGTGTAGTCGGTAAGCCAGGTATCAACAAAGATGACGATAACGGCAACTGTTCAGACTGACAAGCTTCTATCATATCGAATTCGACCCCCAACGATTAACGTCAATTATCTGATGTGATCTGTTAATTGTAGTGGTCATTGTGTCATTTAAAAACTTCGTGTCTTCTGCCTGGACCAACATTTGCCGCAGCTATATGTGAAGGCAGATAAACTTATATTCGAGAAAGGGAGAGTTTTTTTCTGGATTGCCGAAACTTCATCCGGGTTGCTTTGAAATTTCACTAGAACCGAAAATATTCTGCACAAACTTTATCATAAGATGTACGTTTAAATGAAAGCAGCAACTTTTTTTGGATATTTAACGTATTCATGCGTAAAAGTCATGAATATCAGGTGCATATGGGCTCTTTTATACAGAAGGTTAGGGAGAGTCGTCGTTACTTGTTGTAGGGGTATTAGGAGGCATATATATGCACAACTTATCTATAAACATTCTAAAAGTATTTTGGTATCAGAAGGCAATTGCACTTTCCCTCATCATTCTGCTATCAACTTGCTCCAACAAGCATTCACCTTTTTTGTAGGCAACCGTTGGGGTTTTACCGTATGGCAAACATCCTATGGGCCTGAATTTTATGCAATTCCGATACGATTTATAAAACCCCCAGGAAGACAGAAAAAATAGCGATGCAAATTTCGATAGCAAAAAATCAAATGTGGCAACTTTGAGGCACCTCACTCGATGCCGAAATCCGCAAACTGGGCTGGTTTGCCAACTAAGTCACCGTCCTTAAGCAGACAAGGTTATTATGACTTTTTGACAGACAGAGCAGACAGAAGTCGAAGGTTCATTGTAATTGCATGATAACGACGCGGAACATCTCCCTCACTTCTGCCGGACTTGACACTATCTGGTCCAGTTGGGCACACAACACTGTCTTACTTTGCCTCTGATGTCAAGTTATGAACACTTATGTTAACTTGCCATACCTGACGACTTCTAGTCAGCGTGCGTTGTACGAGATAAACGCAAGGCGACTATTTACATCACATTTCTGATATTTTCAAATGCTGCCGAAAACAAAAGAAATATTATTATTAGGCATTATCTCTCCAGGTATCGCAGATGCATCCTGCCTAATCAGCTGAGTGACAGGCCTTGAAGATATTTCTTGCGACAATCCCATTTGGAGATCTATACAATTATCCAAACTATGTGCTTAATAAGTTTAGTAAGCTGATACCCTAGCTGTATGTAGAAAAAGAGAGCACAGATTCAAGTACACATAGGAATGTTTTAGGTCATTTACGAGAATCGTCAAGGACAGAAAAATTTTCAGATCTTCCGAAGTGAACACAATGTTGATGTTTGTTCCTGTTTCCACTAAATCTATACCTATTTCATTTTTCGGCATTTCACTCGTCCCAAGCACGCGATCCACAACGCAGTACTACATCAGGTGTTCTATATTTACTTACCTCGAGTCTGGTCCAAATAGCCGTAAAACTAAATCCGATCAGTTACTAGCTTGCGTTCTTAATCAGTAGGATCACCGCTGAGTTTAAACGGTTGGCTAGAAAGTTTAATCCCTCAGCTTAAAATAGTTTTCCCTATTCATTCTATGCTTCCTTGATATTTCATTGGTACTTTGCATTGTCTCTAACATAAAACTAACATATCCACATCTTTAACAGCGTGAGAACGGATGTATTAAATATTGTTTACTACATTTCTAGTAATACGACACACCTAGAACATTCAAGAACAGAGTTAATAGATAATTGTACTGCACCTGTGCAGTTGTCCAAATATACTTTTGATAAAACGTATCTGTCGACAGTCGATGCACGCATAAGCCCTCTCCGTGCTGGAAACTGTCAGCGGGAAAATGATTGCCTTGACCAACTACCAGTAATTATCATTTAATGAAGTAGTACTTATAAAATGTCCGTTAGTCATCCACTTTACGGCATGTCACCTTAGAACGTGTCATCCTGTCATCCACTCTTTCCAAACTCCCTGTCGATTAGTGTTTATGATATAAAGTTCGCTAATAGTGACTCCTAATATGGTAGGGCTACTGTCAGCCAGATGTGCTTCACGTCGTAAATTGGAGTTGCATGAGCTTTGCATGAGCTTTTAGGAGACCATGGTATTACTTCACTCTACTTCTGGCCGTTGCAGGACATACTTCCAGATGCTGATTGCGAAATCAAAAAACCACAGCCGAAAACGCCGCAGAGGAAGAAACAACGCTTAATAAATTTAAAGAGGACTCGCTATCAGGATTGCCATTACAACACCAATGACTGTGCTGTGTCCTTGAACCAAATGACAAAATTCCTATTTATTTTCTGACTTAAGTCTTTTATGTGAAATGTGACTATACTAATGTCTTTTGATTTTTTCCTGGGACTTTCGAGTCGGCGGCATTTTGCTTTCAATGCTAAATATTTTCAGGCTTAAAAAGATAAGTAGATAAGAAGTTGATGTTTGGCCGCTCTTTAACAAAAAAGTCCATGTGTTGATGGGTGTAATATAATAATTGTTAAGGATAGAAAGCAGATGGCGAATCGTGTGATTAGTTGAGCAATCGGTTCCAGAAAGTAATAGTAGGTGAACTTTTTTCAAACTCGCTTATGTATTGTCAATAATGGTAGGCTTCATAGAGTTCATTATGATTTTAAAACTAATTTTAAATAACGGTATACCGTAGGCCAGATTTTGCGGTTCCTTTTTTTATATTCCATCACATACCCAAATAATCACAATCCGACTGCGAAAGGCAGTAATCACGGCTATGAATGCATTGTGGTAACCATTCACCCTAATCATATGCGACTGAAAACATGTCCCTGCGCAGTATTTATGCGTGGAAATGTATTAGTATGTTAACAGAAATAGATTTATCGGTTAGTATGATTCTTTTAGTATACCTGGCATCGCTGACACAACTTATCTTGTCATTTCCGCAGCGAATTATTCAATTCAAAATTAGGAAGTCAAGGCAGACTACAACTGTTACTTCCAGAACAGTTCATGTCACCAATACCCGCTTGAAACACCTTTTATTCTGACTCATTTCCAACGTACGATGCTAATAGTTGCTTGGCTTACACTCAAGGAACTTATTTTGATGATCTGGGTCTTTTATGTAGCATGTTTGCTGTAGTCGCGTCTTTGAGTCTCAGGCATTTTAAACCGCCGGACTGTAAATTTCTCATTTCGACAATCAAATTGGTAGAGCAATGAATGTGATTAACACTGTCATCTTATACATGTTTATCTACAAAACATGTTTATCGACAAAAAAAAACATTGAATATTGACATCTGCCACATAATTCGACATATGGAAAAAGGGAAGTAAAAATGCTTTTCAGAGCCGGTATTTCGTTAGGTATGAATAACAAATGGTACTTGGTCAAAAGAAGCAAAGACAGGGTTTCATAGTTGTGAAGATGTAGCGAGGTCTCAAGTGGCAGAATGTCGTTTAGCTGGCGAAAATTTATATAAGTCCTCTGCTATTAGCTAGTATTGTCGTCGTTGATTTCTTTTCTTCGTGTTCAAAAAAAGCGTAGACCACTCAGACGTATAATGAAGAAGTTGGTTCTGTTTCCCTCGACAAACATACAAGAAGGAACGTCCCTTCACTTTAATAAGGCTGGCCAGACGACAAGTCTAGTTAAGGTATCAATATTCGTGTCATAACATTAACAGGGATTTAAGGATTAACACTAATACCAATCTTAATCATAACCTCCATTTGACCGCACAACCACTTCCCTACGTTTATTGTCAGCTCCTTTGTTTACCACCAGGGCTCGCGATGGCGTCTTTTTAGTCTACAACCGAATGTGCTATGGATGAAATGTTATCACCTTTGTGGTGTCTAAAGGTGAATATTACTCGGTCATTTGAATTGCTGTTACTGCAGTTGTCGGTAGAGCCTGACTTCCCCAATTGGCTAATTTCTTTATTCGGGCCAGGTCTAAGTACAGAACTTGTGGCCAGATGCCCACAATGCTTGATGCTCTACTGCGTCCAGCGAGCCGGAGTCTAAGTATCCGCGACTCACGCGGTTGACGCCTCTTGCAAGGCTTTTAGCCTCATTAAAACTAAGAGGTATGGTCGAGTGCCACTCAAAGAACAGAGACATATGAGTTAGCGACATTTTGCGCATTTGCGTCCAAGGCAGTCTTTTAGTTTCTCCAACGTAGCAGCCCGTCCACAACCGCCCTGCGGTGTGAGAGGATTTTGGACCTTTTAAACTGGCACCAGAGGGTCCCTTTGACTTGTGTGCATTTCCAACTCCAAGTGATGTTGCTGACCGCTGACGTATTCCAAGATACTTTCCACTTACAATGGCGCTCGTCAAAATATCTAATAGGTTGGGCTGCGTCTCACATCACAGACCGATATACTGGACATTGTATGTGGATGATGATTTTGTCATCATCAATAAGTATCAGGTAGTGGCACTCAAAGAGCATATCAAAAGCGTGTGCCAGGATAAACAAATTACGACAGTGGAGAAAGAGAAGAACCATTCGGTCATCATTGGTGTCCAGTTCTGTTGCAAATATTAGGGTAACCTAAAAATCGTACTTTTAAGGGAAGCGGCCACAACGACACCAATACTGCACTTAAACATAAATCACCAAATCACTTAGAAACACATTTACGTAGAGGCGCTATAACAGCATTTTGACATGCATTACATTAGTCCGAAAGAAAAAAACCAGCTGAACTGCATTTTCCTGGGCGGCTATTTGAAGTGAATGCGTGTTCCAACACCGTCGCCAACCGATGCCTGCGCAAAAAGAACGAAAGACAATTTTCTGGATCATTTTCGTACATAAAATGAAAAGATGTGTTCCAGAAATGATGTTCAATCACTTGATTCCGCTTAAATATCAAATGCAGTTGCATTTCATTTTAAAGACAACTGACTGCGCTGTGTACGTGTTCACGAACAGACCTCAAAATATCTGTCGAATTTCTGGGGTTTTATCGCGTTAATAATCAAAACATTTATGACATTTCGAAAATTATCAGCTCGGATTCGGGCGACCAATTAGTCATTTGGACAAACATGAACTTCTACAGATCATTCGCCGAATGGGTGGTAAGTATATTCTTTAAATGATCCACCCTTAACGTGTCCTCAATCCTTATATTTTCCTATATTTGATACGAACTCGAACGCCAAGGAAGTCCAATTTGTATTTCGTTTATCATATTTCTTGTTTTTGGATGCTTCGTGCTCAATGTCTTGATTTTTTTAAAATCAACTCCAACCGTTTACTCCATGAGGCTTTTGTCAGACGACAAGTCAATATTGCTAAACAATATCGCCTGAGACTTGTCGAAACTGTCACATATTACACCAGTCGCACAATGAGTTGCGTCACCAGATTCTTTCTAGGACGTGCTTATTGCCATTGTATTTACTAAAACGCCGCAGTTACCAGACACATACTGATTTAGGGTTAACAAATGGTGCAGGAATTTCAGAATAATTTTTGTTCACATGTTTGTGGTGGTAATTCATTAACTAGACGCGGTGTCGGGTTCGTCACCATATCCGCCGACTTTTACATCACTTCGACGTTCTAACTTATATTTGCAGGAGTATACCATAACATAAATACTATAATTTAAGATTTTTTTATAACTCGAGACCGAACATTTTAGGGTTAGTGAATATGCATATTATTACAGAAAATTACTAAGGTAAAATTGCCTTTCTCAAGATGAAACAAACTGCCTCAGATTATACGTAACAATCAGTGCACTTGAGAAGCAAATGCACCGCGCAGTCAAACATGGCCAACAGATAAAGCGGGCATCGAAACCCGCTTTTAAATTCTCATCCTCTACGATCACTGAAGCGCAATTCGGTGACAAACATTAAATCGCACCTAAGCTGGTATCGTTGTTTTCAGCGATGTGTTCGTTCTAAATTACCAGGTATTTGCCTAAACGTCATCTTAAATAAAGAAGTGAAATTTTATTAAATCGCAAAAGAATGCTGGCATATTTTTTACAAAATTTGATCTAATAAAAAAGCGGGAGATTTTGAATGCACACAGACACTTCAAGAACTTGATTTTTTTCAATGCGTCAAACTCATGACTAGTATTTGCCGTTATCTGAGTTAACAAAGTCATACCAAACCCCTGCATTGACAGACGACTGCGTTTAGTAAACATTTGTACCGATACAAGGTATTAACATATGATATTGCCCCAACAAACAGCAACCTCCACTTTTGCACAAAATGCGACAAGAAAACATTTCCGCAAAGGCCTGTTTAGGACCCTTATTATTTCGGCGATATCTGAAACTTATATCTGCTACGCAATGAAGGAACGGAAACGCCCGATGCAAGTTTATCTACTCTATAGTATGCATTTCGCTTAGCCTTCAATGATCTGGCACTCTGACACACACCTGAACACCTGACTGAACATTGCCCATTATTAGATATAGGTCGTTTTTTACCAAAAATTAATGACAAAAACATAATAATCGCCTAATATGAGAGTCCCAGGATTTCCGCGCCCGTCAAGACACATTATGCGATATTATGTTCCATACGATCAAAGTCGCATTAGGTTTAATGATGTTCTATTCTTATCAGGATAAATTTTACGAGGAACAACCATTTTCTAGGCATAATGCTAAATTGTCATCTGCGTTAGGGCGACAAACGAAGAAAATCATTAGGGTCTCATCGTGGACAAATAAAGACGAGAATTTTTCATTTATTCTAGCACTAATTGCCGCCTTATTTCCTGACAGAAGTGACGCTCATTTATTCAGGTGCATTTTTAGTAGATGACTTTCGCTGTCAGTAAATGAAAAAATGTGGCTCGTGATTTCGATCGTGTTTCATCCCGCTGAGATCCGCAATAGTGAACCTCATGAGAGGGCTCCCTAGTGATAAGAGTTATTTTTCGGAGGTAATTTTCACCTTCGGCCGAACAAATTCAGATGATTAAGAGCTGTCATTGTAGGCTGTTTTGAATTCATAATTCCGTCAAATACAGCACGATGGAATTATACAAAGGCACATCAATGGGTTATGCAACTATTGCAGTTTATCTAGTTTTTCCCGCGAATTTGCTTAGCAAATGTTTTGAGCCCATAGCTGCATCTGCCGAACTTATGCTCGAATTGGTCCAGTTACATAATTGATATTCTATTTACGTCACTTTATTTAAAATATCTCCCATCGATGGTACAATCCATAAGACAGAATATAAAAAAGTTATTAAATAAAAGGTGCTTTAATATATGAAAACAGACTTGATCATACGCGATTTTGTTAGCCTAGCCCGCATAGGCAAAACGGAAACCAATAGA
>CACRXP010000996.1:93019-103205 GCA_902702965.1 Spirometra erinaceieuropaei
TCATGCTACTACTGGCAAAATGACTGCGGCAATGGAGTCAATACTCATCCAAAGAGAAATGACAGATGAAACAGAAAATCTTATTCTACACGACGCTTAGCCCTTCCTCATGGCTCATGCGCTGTACTTGTGCTTTCTAATGTCGAAAGTGACCAACAGTAGAAAACCTAAGGCCGATGCAGATTAGATCATCAAGGATAGAGACAACGGGACGGAAAAAGCTACAGTCAAATAGCCAAAATGTTCGCACTAATATCGTCAGTTCTGTTTCCATACGATTTTTGCAAGTAAAAATGCAAACACAACGAACGAATGCCAATTTGCTTCGAAATATCGTCCCTCGACCGACACGACGAAGCCCAAAGAGCAGTCTTGGCCCGATCATATTTTCCTTTATAAATTTTCACCGAGGGCGTCCATCTAACCCTCATTATACGATCCAAGAGCCTTTTACCTTAAGGACTGGCAAGCACGCTTTTCTGATCTCTTAAATTCCTGACCAGTGATTTTGAGAACAGCAGCCGAGTTACCAACAAAATGTACGACAAAATCCAGGCAGGTTCTCGTCAGAGCAAAGGATGGCGCATTGGGTCTTGCATCTATTTCTTAAAACATTGCAGCTGAGAACATCAGATTACGCTTTCAACTAAGATGAAACATGTAACCACCACGTAAACGTCTTACTACATCGACTACTAAATTTCCTCGTCGAGAACTATATAACTATCAAAATAACAGCGGAAAAACTTTAAAAGGAAAGCTAATTACTTCCGCAACCATTTGGACTGCAACTATGGCAGTTGATGACCATCTTAAGTCACGAATCAAAATAAACTTTTGGTGTCATCTAAAGGAATGAAAGGTTGAAATTTAAGGAATATCTTTACAGCGTGTTCTCAGACACGAAATTCACAAAGGAGAAGGACAAAGGAGAACAACTTGTCTTGCTTATTGTCTCCTTATGTCCTGACGATTTTGTCGACCTAAGGTAATATAATTTAGAAATCAAATAACAAGGCCCAAGTACTTGGTTTTAGTTCCAACCACACATGTGACCAAGAATGTAGTTATAAGGAAATATACCGGCGCATGGTGACGCATTGGAGTGAGTGAGAAAAGAAAGCTAGGCATTGTAATATCTTCGACCCATGCTTAAAGCGCATGGGTACCTCAGCAACTTCGTCAGGAATTGCAAGCCGAAATCCCACCGAATGTAGATTTTGGCAGCTTTCACCAGTACATGAAGTTCCTGTGGGAGTTCTTCTGCAGTCCTCTTGCATCAAATTTATTGCTATCGTAAAGATACCGGAGAAAACCAACAGGCACAAAGACATAAGGCCGAGATTCCTACTAGTATATTTGGAAACAACTGCGATCAGTTACTGGATGTGGTGCTGTTGTGTACAAAGCAATTGCAGGATGACAGTTCGACTGTTGAATTTGATAAGGTCCACCGTTTTCTCCGCGACACGTTGAAGCAAACACGGTCCCAAGAGCTTGATTTGGATTACGGTTAATTAAGACACGTACAGCATCTATTATACACCCTCTTCCTCTTCTACCTGGACCCAGTGTCAAGACAGGGTCGAAAAAGCCGAAACTGGGGCAAAGCGCAGACGGATGACATGGTCGAGCTTGTATCTTGACGCTCCACCCCGAATTTTCTGGTCTTCATGTCAGATAACCAGGATTTTGACCAACACGAAAGGGGGGCTGGCGCGGCCGAAGCCGCCCCTTAAGGGTGCCGTCTTGCCTGGCTCACATGCAACGTGATGAAAATGCCGTAAAGCCCATACTAAGAAGGAGACATCGCAGTCTGGCTTTCTGACCCCCGTTCGGCCGCTTTTCCCAAGATTGCAACAAAGGAACTGAAGCTCTATGCCTAACGATAAATAGCTGAACTTACAGCAGTTATAAGTAACTAGCTCTCAAGTTCCGGCTTATTTGATGAGGTCCGTTACACCATTACTCATTATATGTTAGAAATTTTTGTGAGCAGTATTACCAATGTGAGTCTTGGGCTGCTTATTCCCGGCCACGTAAACGGCAAAATCACTTCCTCCGGAATATTCTTTGCTGCTATCCTGCCTAAACTATTTTTTCTGCCATCCAAAAAGAAGGCCGGTGAGGGAACTTGCTAAGCAATCGGTACGAAAGGTATCTAGAACGATGAAGATAACGGCAAATCTTCAGACTGTCCAGCTGCTCTCATATCGAATGCAACCCCCAATGATTAACACCGATGTTGCTATTTTTAGTGATCATGCTATTACCTGTTCATTGTGTCATTTAAAAAAAACATCGTTTTAGCTGCCTGGACCAACCTTTGCCGCAAATTTTAGTGAAGGCAGATAAACTTATATTCGAGGGAGGAAGACTTTTTTTCTGGACTGCTGAAACGTAATCCCGGCTGCTTCGAGATTTCACTAAACCCGAAAATATTCTACAAAACCTGTATCATACGATGAACTTTTTATTGCGAGCAGCTATTTTGTTTTGGCTTCTTAACTTATTCAAACGTAAAATTTATGATTATCGGGTGAGTATGGGCACCTTTCTACAGAACGTTACAGATAGTCGTCGTTATTTGTTGTAGGGGTATTAGGAGGCATATATATGCACAAATTATCTATAAAAATCCTAAAAGTATTTAGGTATCTGAAGGCAATTGCACTTTCCCTCATCATTCTGCTATCAGCTTGCTCCAACAAGCATTCACCTTCTTTGTAGGCAACCGTTGGGGTTTTACCGTATGGCAAACATCCTATGGGCCTGAATTTTATGCAATTCCGATACGATTTATAAAACCCCCAGGAAGACAGAAAAAATAGCGATGCAAATTTCGATAGCAAAAACTCAAATGTGGCAACTTTGAGGCACCTCACTCGATGACCAACTCCGCAAACTGGGCTGGTTTGTCAACTAAGTCACCGTCCTTAAGCAGACAAGTTTATTAGGACATTTTGACAGACAGAGCAGACGGAGGTCGAATGTTCATTGTGATTGCATGATTAGGGGGCGGAAAATTTGCCTCACATCTGTTGGACATGACACTGTCTGGTCCTTGTGGGCACATCACACTGTCTTCCTTTCCCTCTGATGTCAAGTTACGAACACTTATTTTAACTTATCGTACCTGATGAATTCTAGTCAGAGTGCGCCTCATTCAAATAAGTTGTACGAGATAAACGCAAGGCGACTATTTACATCGCATTTCTGATATTTTCAAATGCTGCCGAAAACATAAGAAATATTATTATTAGGCATTATCTCTCCAGGTATCGCAGATGCATCCTGCCTAATCAGCTGAGTGACAGGCCTTGAAGATATTTCTTATGACAATCCCATTTGGAGATCTATACAATTATCCAAACTATGTGCTTAATAAGTTTAGTAAGCTGATACCCTAGCTGTATGTAGAAAAAGAGAGCACAGATTCAAGTACACATAGGAATGTTTAAGGTCATTTACGAGAATCGTCAAGGACAGAAAAATTTTCAGATCTTCCGAAGTGAACACAATGTTGATGTTTGTTCCTGTTTCCACTAAATCTACACATAGTGCAATTTTTGGCATTTCACTCGTCCCAAGCACGGTATCAACAACGCGGTACTACATTAGGTATTCTATATTTACTTACTTCGAGTCTTGTCCAAATAGCCTTAAAACTAAATCCGCTCAGTTACTAGCTTGCAATCTAAATCAGTAGGATCACCGATGAGTTTAAACGGTTGGCTGGAAAGTTTAATCCCTCAGCTTAAAATAGTTATCCCTATTCATTCTATGCTTCCTTGATATTTCATTGGTACTTTGCATTGTCTCTAACATAAAACTAACATATCCACATCTTTAACAGCGTGAGAACGGATGTATTAAATATTGTTTACTACATTTCTAGTAATACGACACACCTACAACATTCAAGGACAGAGTTAATGGATAATTCTACCACATCTGTACAGTTGTCCAAATATACTTTTGTTAAAAACTCATCTTCCGACAGTCGATTCACACATAAGCCCTCTCCGTGCTGGAAAATGTCAGCGGAAATATGATTGCCTTGACCAACTACCAGTAATTATCATTTAATGAAGGCGTACCTTTAAAATGTCCGTTAGTCATCCACTTTACAACAGGTCGCCATGTAAAGTGCCATCCCGTCATCCACTCTGTCCAAACTCCCTGTCGATTAGTGTTTATGATATAAAGTTCGCTAATAGTGACTCCTACTACGGTAGAGCTTCTGTCAGCCAGATGTGCTTCACGTCGTAAATTGGAGTTAAATAAGGTCAGTTCCATTGACTTTGCATGAGCTTTTAGGAGACCATGGTATTACTTCACTCTACTTCTGGCCGTTGCAGGACATACTTCCAGATGCTGATTGCGAAATCAAAAAACCACAGCCGAAAACGCCGCAGAGGAAGAAACAACGCTTAATAAATTTAAAGAGGACTCGCTATCAGGATTGCCATTACAACACCAATGACTGTGCTGTGTCCTTGAACCAAATGACAAAATTCCTATTTATTTTCTGCATTTAGTCTTTCAGGCACAATGTGACTATACTAATGTCTTTTGATTTTTTCCTGGGACTTTCGAGTCGGCGGCATTTTGCTTTCAATGCTAAATACTTTTCAGGCTTAAACAGTTAAGTAGATAAAAAGTTGATGTTTGGCCGTTCTTTAACAAAAACGTCCATGTGTTGATAGGTGTAATGGAATAATTGTTAAGGATAGAATGCAGATGGCGAATAACGTGATTAGTTGAGCAATCGGTTCATCCAAGCAATAGTAGGTGAACTTATTTCAAACTCGCTTATGTATTGTCAATAATGGTAGGATTCATAGAGTGCATTATGATTTTAAAACTTATTTAAATAACGCTAATCCGTAGGCCAGATTTTGCTGTTCCTTACTTCAGATTCCATCACATACCCAAATAATCACAATCCGACTGCGAAAGGCGGTAATCACGGCTATGAATACATTGCGACTGACAACATGTACCTGCGCAGTATTTATGCGTGGAAATGTATTAGTATGTTAACAGAAATAGATTGATCGGTTAGTATGATTCTTTTAGTATACCTGGCATCGCTGACACAACTTATCTTGTCATTTCCGCAGCGAATTATTCAATTCAAAATTAGGAAGTCAAGGCAGACTACAACTGTTACTTCCAGAACAGTTCATGTCACCAATACCCGCTTGAAACACCTTTTATTCTGACTCATTTCCAACGTACGATGCTAATAGTTGCTTGGCTTACACTCAAGGAACTTATTTTGATGATCTGGATCTTTTATGTAGCATGTTTGCTGTTGTAACGACTTTGACTCTCAGGCATGTTAAGCGGCCGGACTGTAAATTTATCATTTCGACAATCAAATTGGTAGAGCAATGAATGTGATTAACACTGTCATCTTATACATGTTTATCTACAAAACATGTTTATCGACAAAAAAAACATTGAATATTGACATCTGCCACATAATTCGACATATGGAAAAAGGGAAGTAAAAATGCTTTTCAGAGCCGGTATTTCGTTAGGTATGAATAACAAATGTTACTTGGTCAAAACAAGCAAAGATAGGGTTTTATAGTTGTGAAGATGTAGCGAGGTCTCAAGTGGCAGAATGTCGTTTAGCTGGCGAAAATGTACATAAGTCCTCTGCTATTAGCTAGTATTGTCGTCGTTGATTTCTTTTCTTCGTGTTCAAAAAAAGCGTAGACCACTCAATCGTATAATGTAGAAGTTGGTTCTGTTTCCCTCGACAAACATACAAGAAGGAACGTCCCTTCACTTTAATAAGGCTGGCCATACGACAAGTATGGTTAAGGGTACCGATATTCGTGTCATAAAATTAACATGGATTTAAGGATTAACACTAATACCAATCGTAATCATAACCGGTATTTGACCGCAGAACCACTTCCCTACGTTTATTGTCAGCTCCTTTGTTTACCACCAGGGCTCGCGATGGCGTCTTTTTAGTCTACAACCGAATGTGCTATGGATGAAATGTTATCACCTATGTGATATCTAAAGGTGAATATTACTCGGTCATTTGAATTGTTGTTACTGCAGTTGTCGGTAGAGCTTGACTTCCCCGATTGGCTTATTCCCTTATTCGGGCCAGGTCTAAGTACAGAACTTGTGGCCAGATGCCCACAATGCTTGATGCTCTACTGCGTCCAGTGAGCCGGAGCCTAAGTATCTCGCGGCTCACGCGGTTGACGCCTCTTGCAAGGATTTTAGCCTCATTAAAACTAAGAGGTATGGTCTAGTGCCGCTCAAAGAACAGAGACATATGAGTTAGCGACATTTTGCGCATTTGCGTCAAGGCAGTCTTTGAGTTTCTTCAACGTAGCAGCCCGTCCACAACCGCACTGCGGTGTGAGAGGGTTTTCGGCCATTTAAACTGGCACCAGAGGGTTGCTTAGAATTGTGTGCAACTCCAACTCCAAGTTATCTTGCAGACCACTGACGTAATCCAAGACACTTTCCACGTACAAGGGCGCCCGTCAAAATTTCGAATAGGTTGGGCTGCGTCTCACATCACAGACCCATATACTGGACATTGTATGTGGATGATGATTTTGTCATCATCAATAAGTATCAGGTAGTGGCACTCAAAGAGCATATTAACAGCATGTGCCAGGTTAAACAAATTACGACAGTGGAGATAGAGAAGAACCATTCGGTCATCATTGGTGTCCAGTTCTGTTGCAAATATTGGGGTAACCTAAAAATCGTACGTTTAAGGGAAGCGGCCACAACGACACCAATACTGTACTTAAACATAAACCACCAAATCACTTACAAACACGTTTACGTGGAGGCGCTATAACAGCACTTTGACATGCATTACATTAGTCCGAAGGAAAAAAAACAGCTGAACTACATTTTCTTGGGCGGCTATTTGAAGTGAATGCGTGTTCCAACACCCTCATCAACCGATGCCTGTGCAAAAAGGACGAAAGACAATTTTGTGGATCTTTTTCGTACATAAAATGAAAAGATGTTTTCCAGAAAGCAAACTATGGAAATGATGTTCAATCACTTGATTGCGCTTCAATATCAAATGCAGTTGCATTTCATTTTAAAGTCAACTGACTGAGCTGGGTACGTGCGCACGAACAGACATCAAAATATCTGTCGAGTTTCTGGGGTTTTATCTCGTCAGAAACCAAAACATTTATGACATTCCGATAATAATCACCTCGGATTCGGTTGACCAATAAGTCATTTGGACAAACAAGACAATCTGCAGCTCATTATCAGAATGTATGTTAAGCATATTCTTTAAGTGTCCCACCGTTGTCGTGTCCGCAATCCTTATATTTTCCTATATTTGATACGAATCCCAACGCCAAACAAGTCCAATTTGTGTTTCGTTTATCATATTTCTTGTTTTTGGATGCTTCGTGCTCAATGTCTTGATTTTTTAAAATCAACTCCAACCGTTTACTCCATGAGGCTTTTGTCAGACGACAAGTCAGCATTGCTCAGCAATAACGCCTGAGAGTTGTCGAAACTGTCAAATATTACACCAGTCGCACAATGAGTTGCGTCAACAGATTCTTTCTAGGATGTGCTTATTGCCATTGTATTTACTTAAACGCCGCAGTCTACAGACACATACTGATTTAGTGTTTACAAATGGTGCAGGAATTTCAAAATAATTTTTGTTCCCATGTTTTTGGTGGTAATTTATTTACAAGACGCGGTGTCCGGTTCGTCACCATATCTGCCGTCTTTTAAATCATTTCGACGTTCTAACTTATATTTGCAGGAGTATATCATAACAAATAATATAATTTAAGATTATTTATAACTCGAGAACGAACCTTTCAGGGTTAGTTAATATGCATATTATTACAGAAAATTACTAAGGTAAAATTTCCTTCCTCAAGATGAAACAAACTGCCTCAGCTTATACGTAACAATCAGTGCAATTGAGAAGGAAATGCACCACGCAGTCAAACATGGCCAACAGATAAAAGGGGCATCGAAACCCACTTTTAAATGCTCACCTACTACGATCACTGAAGTGCAATTCGGTGACAAACATTAAATCACACCTGGGCTGGAATTGTTGTTTTCAGTGATGTGTTCGTTCTAAATTGCCAGGTATTTGCCTAAACGTCATCGTAAATAAAGAAGTGAAATTTTATTAAATCGCAAAAGAATGCTGGCATATTTTTTACAAAATGTGATCTAATAAAAAACGGGAGAGTTTAAATGCACACTGACACTTCAAGAACTTGATTTTTTTCAAGGCATCAAACTCATGACTAGTATTTGTCGTTATCTGAGTTTACAAAGTCATACCAAACCCCTGCATTGACAGATGCCTGCGTTTAGTAAACATTTGTACCGATACAAGGTATTAACATATGATATTGCCCCAACAATCAGCAACCTCCACTTTTGCACAAAATGCGACAAGAAAACATTTCCGCAAAGGCCTGTTTCAGACCTTTATTGTTTCGGCGATATCTGAAACTTATATCTGCTACGCAATGAAGGAACGGAAACGCCCGATGCAAGTTCCTCTACTCTATAGTATGCATTTAGCTTGGCCTTCAATGATCTGGCATACTGACACACAAGGACGCCTGAACATCCGACTGAACATTGCCTATTATTCGATGTAGGTTGTGTTTACCAAAATTAAATGACAAATA
This sequence comes from Spirometra erinaceieuropaei, assembly GCA_902702965.1. NCBI lineage: Eukaryota > Metazoa > Platyhelminthes > Cestoda > Diphyllobothriidea > Diphyllobothriidae > Spirometra > Spirometra erinaceieuropaei. The sequence goes on from CACRXP010000996.1 coordinate 101,710, forward strand.
CATAATAATCGCCTAATATGAGAGTCTCAGGATTTCCGCGCCCGTCAAGACACAATATGCGATATTATGTTCCATACGATCAAAGTCGCATTATGTTTAATGATGTCCTATTCTTATCAGGATAAAGTTTACGAGGAACAACCATTTTCTAGGCATGATGCTAAATTGTCATCTGCCTTAGGGCGACAAACGAAGAAAATCATTAGGGTCCCATCGTGGACAAATAAAGACGAGAATTGTTCATTTATTCTAGCAATAACTGCTGCCTTATTTCCTGACAGAAGTGACGTTCATTTATTCAGGTGCATTTTCAGTAGATAACTTTCGCTATCAGTAAATGGAAAAATGTTGCTCGTGATTTCGATCGTGTTTGATCCCGCCGAGATCCACAATAGTGAGCCTCATAAGAGGGCTCCCTAATGATAACAGTTATTTCTCTGAGGTAATTTTCGCCTTTCGGCCGAACAAATTCAGAGTCTTAAGAGCTGTCATTGTAGGTTGTTTTGAATTCATAATTCCGTCAAATACAGCACGATGGAATTAAACAAGTGCATATCAATTGGTTATGCATCTATTGCAGTTTATCTAATGTTTCCCGCGAATTTGCTTTGCAAATGTTTTGAGCCCATAGCAGCATCTGCCGAACTTATGCCCGTATTGGTCCAGTTACATAACTGATATTCTACTTAGGCAACTTAATTAAAAATATCCACCATCGATGGTAGAATCCATAAGACAGAATATAAAAAAGTTAATAAATAATAAGTGCTTTAATATATGAAAACAGACATGATCATACGCGATTTTGTTAGCCTAGCCCGCATAGGCAAAACGGAAACCAATAGAATTAAAACACCGTCTCTTGTCATAGGTAACGGCATAGACACAGACTTAGGTGATACTGAGAAATGGGCATCTATTTTAAATATTTATTTAGATATTCCACGCGATTATTGCCAAATAGTGCCTTGCTGTGAGGAATAAAAACAAGAAACAACAAACATAACAACAGATGACACAACAAAGTTATGTTTAAAACATGTTTCGCAGAAATCAGATGACGACCGTTTAGCAAGCATATGATTGAGCTTTGGAAAACACTGGCCACAGAATTGCCAGAAATTGCCTTTCTTTATATGCTGGTTGCAGTTTTGTATAGGAAATAAATTCACAATTCGGAAAATAGTGCAGTTGCTTGTATGACATCCTCACAAGTTTAACCAGCTGAACATTTCCGAAATCACTGCCGACGCCATGCAAGATTTCGTAAACGGCAGTAATACGTTTGGCATCATCCATGAAGTCTTTATAATAAATAAGGTCTTGGACAAACAATTCAATGGGGTAGCCTTTTAATACCTCGAACCCCGTGGCATCGGCAATAACGTGCATGTCTAATTCACAGGTATAGGACTCAGTTTGCCTTCCGTAGAGGTGGTGATTCGCGGAGCAAGAGCTTCCGTTGTCAAACATGAAAGCGTGTAGTATTCCGTTTT